>OMLF01021351.1:0-13195 GCA_900302615.1 Holocentrus rufus | reverse complement strand
GGTGCCTAGTGGTTCCATTTTTGTTCCAGTTTTGGTTCTAGTTAAATTTTGTAGAGCTAAACTCGACCTAATTCAAGACTGTCATTGAGATGAAGGCACTAGTCCCCAAAACTGACCCCATACTTTTATTGTTATGTCAAGTTTTCTCCAGCAGCAGTAGGGACGTTGCTGTTGTGCTCCATCATATCTAACTCAGTACAAAGGAAACCGCAGCTCTCATTCATAAAAAAAATTGTATTGTATGAATTTTGTGCCAATAACCAAGTCCAACCCAACAGTGCGATTGTAAAAGCTGTCTGCCAGAAACTGTTGGTTTCACTGATTCTCCCATTTTCTGTGATAAATGAAAAGATAAAACTAAATTGTGTCACTATCCAAAGTTTGAATGCTAGACTTTCTACTTGTTTTTAAATACATTATTCAAAACTATGTTAGGATGGAATCAAAGATGAAGTCCAAAACATCATATGGGGCTCACTGAATTGAGGTTTGCTTATCTCCACAAACGCTCAAGATTTAAATGTGGGTGATGAAGATAAGTTGCTGTTGCTCCTGTTTTACTTGCATCTGTTACCCAAGCTGTCAGTACCTGCTTGGGAACTCGCAGGCTGTATTTGTTTTTCTGTAAAACCTTACACAATAGCCACGATTGGGGGAGGTTTGTCATTTCTCTCCAGGTGTGGTTACCATAGGCCCTGTGTGGAATAAGATTTCACAGCCTTTTCTACCCACACAATGCTAGTCAGATGAAGAGAGCAGTGCCTCAGGCTTGGTGACAAAGTGTGATTCATATTCTGCGCAGGGAAAAGTTGTATTATATAATCGAAGCAATTTAAGTTACTCTTAAAGATGGAAGTTTTGTTGTTTATTCTCGTGCATTATTTTCTGAAAGTCTCTAAGTAATTTCATCAAGAGTTCAGCTTTCACACATTAAGTTGGAAATTAATAGCTCAAAATCAATAAGGTATTTTGATTTCAAAGGTAAATATTAATGAGCTTGCCCTATTTCACTTTGATGAAAAAAAAATGCACCTTTTTTCAGGAAAGACATTTGTGTAAAAGAAATTGGTTTTTACACAGCTAAGCAGTTACATATGAAAGGACTATAACAACCCACTTTCCCAGAGAAGGAAACCCTGTTAGTCATTGAGAAATATGTCAGTAACACTGTGGGAGCCTCTGTTGACTTTTTTCTTCTTGCCCTAGTAAGCCTGAGAACCCTGGGAACTGTAAATAAAAATATGCATTCCCTGCCCTTGGGTTGCAGGCTACGCAGACCATGAACAGATTGTTTTAACATGGAGAAAAGTTATGCCCATTAGCAGAGGCTATTATAGAGCTGTTTTTCCACTGTCTGGGAGAGGAATTCCCATTAACGATCATTAATTAAGACCCATGGTGGTGTTTCTCTCTTTTTTTCATCAGACGAATTTCTAAAGGTCTGCGCTGGGAGCATGTAGCATGATAATGAGTGAGACACTGGAGAGATGTTTTACAGGCCATTGATGTGCTGCAGGCATGGAAATTATGTCTCCCTTGTTCTCCTCCATTTTGATCCTTATACATCTTCAGCCACTACTGCAGCTTTGCCCCTGCTGATTAAGCATTAATAGCTTATGCAGCCAATGGGTGGGTTGAGTGGCAAATCAACCCGACTTAAGCAATTCCTTTTCTTCTTTTTTTTTGAGGATGCCAGAATTTTTTAAGGCACATAAACCTGATTCATTTTTAATGGGAGAACACTGTTTTCATTACTGTTGTGTGTCTTAAGCTCCTGTGTGTTTGTACTTTTTTAAGTCCATTTTGTATTTTTAATAACAGAATTTTGGGAAACATGAAAAATAAGTAATACTACATTAACATTGTGTTCACCATTTCATTGAAAGATTTCCAATCTGAAATAATTACTTTTCTTTAATCCTTAAATATGCACAATTTCTAATTTTTTAGTATTCAAAGTGGTTTTGCATCGAACACTATGTAGTGCACCAGTTGCCTTAGGTTTTTTTCTATAGTCCTTCATAGGCTGAACGGATAGTGAACTCCTACTGAAGCTGACTGCTGCCAGCGACCAGAGAGGTCATGCTCTCAATTCCTCTGAAAGGTTTTACTTTAACAACATGGCTTTACCACTAATTATCCTCTGCCTTAGGAAATTAAAGGTTGGCTTAAGCGAATTATCCAAAGGTAAAAGATCAGTGGATAAATAGTGGGTATGATCTCAAGGTCAGACTTCAGATTGTGACTCCAGGGGCATTGTGGGGAAAATAACACTGCTCACTGTCCACACCTGCTATTACCTCCACTTTTGTTCGTTTGTTGTTGGTTGTTTATAAATTCATTTTTGAATGTGTGTTGAAATGGTTTCATGTTGATCATAATTAAATACTATCATGGATTTGTAATTGGACTCATCTAATTTAGCTTTTCTCTTTTCCTTCAGGATTCCGCAAAATCAGCCTTGATGATCTCCGCAAGGCTTACATTGTCAAGGACGTCCAGCAGTACATCCTCCACAGGCTGGACCAGGAAGAGGCCCTGAGGCAGCATCTGACCAAGGAGACAGCTGAGATGCTCAACCAGCTCCACATCAAAAGCAGCGGCTGCTTCCTCTATCTAGAGCGTGTACTGGACGGAGTGGTGGAGAACTTCATCATGCTTCGTGAGATCCGTGACATCCCTGGCACACTCAATGGCCTCTACTTGTGGCTCTGCCAGAGACTATTTGTCAGAAAACAGTTTGCCAAAGTCCAGCCTATCCTCAATGTGATCCTGGCAACTTGCAGGCCACTCACAGTCAAGGAACTGTACCATGCAGTCTGGACCAAAAACATGACTCTGACCATGGAGGAATTTCAGAAAAAGATGGACATTCTCTCCAAGTTGTTGGTTGATGGCCTTGGGAGTACTAAAATCCTTTTTCACTACAGTTTTGCAGAGTGGCTACTGGATGTTAAGCATTGCACCCAGAAGTATTTGTGCAATGGAGCAGAGGGGCATAGGATGCTGGCAATGAGTTACACTTGTCGGGCCAAGCAGCTCAAACCACTTGAAGTGCAGGAATTTGCCCTGCACCTTGTCAATTCCAATCTGCAGATTGAGCCATTTAATCTGGCTCTTTGGATGGTGTGGAATGGTACCCCTGCTAAAGACTCTCTAACCACTTCCATACCAAAAGAACAGGAGGTGCTACAACTTCTGGTGAAAGCTGGCGCTCACGTCAATAATGAGGATGACCATGCTTCATGTATTGTACAACAGGCCCTGGAAAGAGAGGACTCAATACGAACATTACTCGACAACGGAGCCTCTGTGAACCAGTGTGACTCCAATGGCAGAACTTTGCTCGCCAACGCTGCGTACAGTGGAAATCTTGACGTAGTGAACCTGCTCATATCTAGAAGAGCAAATATGGAGCTAGAAGACAACCACGGACAAACGGCACTTACTCTTGCAGCAAGGCAGGGCCACACCAAGGTGGTCAACTGCCTTATTGGCTGTGAAGCCAACATAAACCACACAGATCATGATGGATGGACCGCCCTTCGTTCAGCAGCCTGGGGTGGACATTCAGAGGTGGTATCTGCTCTGCTCTATGCTGGTGCCAAAGTGGACTGTGCTGATGCTGACAGTAGAACTGCTTTGAGAGCTGCTGCCTGGGGAGGTCATGAAGACATTGTGTTGAACCTCCTTCAGCATGGGGCTGAGGTAAACAAGGCAGACAATGAAGGAAGAACAGCTCTCATTGCTGCGGCATACATGGGACACAGAGAGATTGTCGAGCATCTCTTGGACCACGGGGCCGAGGTCAATCATGAAGATGTGGATGGGAGGACAGCCCTTTCGGTCGCTGCTCTCTGTGTACCTGCTAGTAAAGGCCATGCCTCTGTTGTAAGCCTTCTGATTGACAGGGGAGCAGAGGTTGACCACTGTGACAAAGACTGCATGACCCCTCTCCTTGTGGCTGGCTATGAAGGACACGTAGATGTAGTTGATCTACTTTTAGAAGGTGGAGCTGATGTGGATCACACAGACAACAATGGCCGCACCCCTCTTCTTGCTGCTGCATCAATGGGCCATGCCTCTGTTGTCAACACACTGCTTTTCTGGGGGGCTGCTGTTGATAGTATTGATAGTGAGGGAAGGACTGTCCTGAGCATTGCGTCTGCTCAGGGGAATGTAGAGGTGGTCCGAACTCTGCTGGACAGAGGTCTGGATGAGAATCACAGGGACGATGCTGGCTGGACGCCACTACACATGGCTTCATTTGAGGGCCACCGCCAAGTGTGCGATGCCCTTATTGAGCAAGGTGCTCGTTGTACAGAGGTAGATAACGATGGTAGAATACCCCTGATATTAGCTGCGCAAGAGGGACATTATGACTGCGTACAAATTCTTCTGGAAAACAAGTCATGCATTGACCAGAGGGGATATGATGGGAGGAATGCTCTCAGGGTGGCTGCACTGGAAGGCCACAGGGATATTGTTGAACTGCTGCTGAGCCATGGTGCCGATATAGATTACAAAGACGCTGATGGACGCCCAACACTCTACATATTGGCACTTGAGAATCAGCTGGCTATGGCAGAGTATTTTCTTGAAAATGGGGCAAACGTGGAAGCTAGTGACACAGAGGGTAGAACAGCCCTCCATGTGTCCTGCTGGCAAGGGCATGTAGAAATGGTAAGACTGCTGATAAACTATCATGCTGATGTGAATTCCTGTGACAACGAGAAGCGCTCTGCCCTCCAGTCTGCTGCTTGGCAAGGCCACACAAAAGTTGTGCAGTTTTTGATAGACAATGGCACACATGTGGATCATACATGTAACCAGGGTGCAACAGCACTGGGCATAGCTGCCCAGGAAGGCCACATTGATGTTGTGCAAATTCTTCTTGAGCATTGTGCTGACCCCAACCATGCTGACCAGTTTGGGCGCACAGCAATGAGAGTGGCAGCAAAAGGTGGCCATTCAATGATCATAAAACTCCTGGAGAAATACGGGGCCACAACTCTAAATGGCTGTAACCCCTCCCCAGTACACACTATGGAAGAGAAAACGCCATTGTCTGTAAGCGGTAAAATGCAGTCCCTCACCATCAAATCAAGTAGCTCTGGAAGTACCGGAGCTGGGGATATGCAGTCATCTGGGCGCGGTCTACCCAATGGACCTGTGCATGCTTTCAGTTCTCCATCAGAATCTCCTGATTCCACTGTAGATAGACAGAAATCCTCTTTGTCAAATAATTCCCTGAAGAGCTCAAAGAACTCCTCTTTGAGAACCACCTCATCCACAGCCACAGCACAGACTGTGCCAATAGACAGTTTCCATGGACTGACATTCACAGAGCAAATCCAACAGCACTCCCTGCCTCGGAGCAGGAGTCGACAGTCTATCGTGTCCCCTTCTTCTACCACTAAGTCTACTGGTCAGCAGCCATCATCTCCATCCAGTGATTTTGACTGGACTCAGTTAAAACCTGGTCTCAAATCAACAAAGGGAAGTAAGACTGGAAGTGGGACATCAAATGGTAAAGGGGCACTAGGAGACAAGAAAAAAATCAAGAACAGTGGATCAACCCAAGGTCAGGTTCTGGAGTATGAGATGACCCAGTTTGACAAGAGGATTGCCTTCAACAAAGCAGTAGCAAACATTGCAGTGAAGGATCCCCATTGTAAGATCATGATCGGTGGTTCGATCCAGCAGGACGGGGGGCAGGGCCAAGACCAGTTCTTTATCCAACAGCAGGGCTGTTCTGAGAAGAAAAGAAATGGAATCATGACCAACCCAAACTACCACCTACAGGGCAATCAGGTTTTCCTGGGGAGGGTATCAGTTCCTCGGACTGTGCAGAACAGAGGCCATCAGGACGTTCTAGAGAACTATCCCATAGGGGAAACTGAACTAAGCCTTAAGCAAGCGCTGAAACTGCAGATTGAAGGATCAGACCCCGGGTTTAACTACAAAAAGGAGACTCCATTATAGCTGGTAAGAATGACTTTTCAAACCTAATGCTACAGTATACTCTAATTGAAATATATTTCCCTTAAAGTTTGTCTCAAATTTGAGGTTAAGGCCAGCATGAACACACCTAGGCAGTACTTAATCCTATCTATTCATTTACAGTGATAAATATAAAGGCTAATAAATGACTTCTGAGCCGTTACTGGATTGCACTCAATAGAGCCATCATTAGTTGGATTTCATCACACATGCATGATGGATGCATTCAGAAGAATGCCTCAATCTGGCCAAGCAGACTTTTTCCCCAACAGAGCATTAACCTAAATCATTCCTATTCCATTTCAGATGTGCTGAATACCATTCGTCATGCAGACATTGGAGGGAATGTGCCAAAGCAACTATTTTCATCTGCATTAAAAATTGATTTTATTTTATTTTTTTGCCACTCATCAGTGGGAAACCTCAAAAGTTACCTAGGGAAGATTGTTGAATGCTGCCTAAGGCTTATGTGAACTGATACTTCGATGTGCCTACATCTGTTACAGCCTTCTTCATGTATTCATGCACACTATCATTTTAATTTAATGTATTGCTATTTAATAAACAGTGTATGCACTTTTAAAAGAGTACAATTGACAGACATGCATTTGTTCCATTTGCCTCTACCCCATCTGTGTTTTATCAAACTAATTGTTCAAGAGAAACGTACCAATGCTTTTTTATGATTTTATATTACATATGTTGTTTATTTGGTCTGCAGTTTTTTCACACTGACAGCAATGTACCGCTGAGTACATTGTCGCATCAAACCAGAGGACATAAAAGTAATTGATGCCATGGTATGAATTTAAGAGCATTGATACCCTGCCTTTCTAGAGACCCCAAATAATCTGTGTTAACCTTGATCAGTGTGCTAAACCTATGTTGTGTGTAATATGTTAATAGCTATGGCAATTTACTTCAAGTATATACAAGCATATTTATTTTTGGAAAAAAGCCACTTTTGCTACATTTTGTGTTGTACGCTCTACCATGGTGCTGTGTTCAGAAGTTGCCTGCAGTTATTTTGAACTCCCAATTTTGTTGGCTTTGTGCGTTATGTATTATTACAGATAAACAAGGGAGGGGACGTGTTCACTGAAAATGTAAAAGAAAAAAAAAAACAACCTGCGATTTCATTTTGTCCCTATGGGATTTTCAGTTGTTTGTGTGTTATATTTTTGTGCGTGCATTTAAAATATTTAAATAACCCATTGTGTACCGTCAGCAAGAGTTTGGTGCTAAATGCAATGATTTCAAGTGAAAGCAATGATTTAAAAAAATGCATATGTCCGCAAAGTTACATGTATAACCTACTCCTACTGCAATGCAAGAAACAAAATTCAAGCTTTGTTTCCCTTATTATTGTCATGTGGTTAATATGTTTCAGTAATTCCTGCTGGTCGTTTCAGGGGCATGATGATTGAAAACAGCTCAGAGGGGTGCAGCCATTAGGACAACTTCTAGGTTTCAATAAAAAAAATATGGTGTGAAAGCATTGTTTGAAATGCACAGTTGTGAAGCCAAAGTTGAACCAACATGCTTTTTCTCACCTCCTCCCTATGAGCAGCTGCATATCAGTTCAACAGGACCGATCCTCACTGGAGATTGAGGGGGGGAGGCGCTTGACTGTGACGCTGGGGGAACTGAAACATCTGTTTCTCATGAACTATGTGGAGCTGCGTTAGCGTTTACAGGCTGTGTCATATTTTTGCAGGCTTTTCATAATGTTAACAGTGAGCTATTTTTTGCCAAGAGCAGGGGTTGGGGGGTGGAAAACTATCGCATGCACAAACACTTATAAGCCCTAGTCAAAGCTCTCAGCTCTTCAGTACAACAGTAGCTCAAAAGTTTGCCATGAAGGGTCAACAGAAGGATTTGAGGCAGGATCGGATCAAGAAGCAGTGTTGGAAAACATATAGTCTTGTTAAGCAGTTACCTTGTTTGTCTTGCCTGTGTTTTGTCTGTCATCTTTGATTTGACTGTCAGTGATTGGATTGTAAATAGCTTACCATGTACATTCAACTTTCATTTAAAAAGAATTCCTGTATTATATGAAGTGGAATTTTCTGATGTATATTAAAGTGCTTAATAAACATATTTGCTTTACTGCTGGAAAAGAAGTCTCTACTTTTTTCATGCACGGATGCTGTTGTATATGGACTAATTGCATGGAGCTGATAGGAAAGCAGTGATTTAATTTGATGGGAGTCTAGTGTATTCACAACATTGCTATCTTAATGCAGGCACGCATTAGGAAGGTTACATTAATAAGCATGTCGAGTGGTTCTAATTATATGTAATTGTCTATACTTTTATCTCCTTGTCATAGTGCAGAGTATTCCTACACACACTTCTAAACACTGATTGGCTGATTGATTTGCCTGGTACAGAATAGCTTGTGTTGGCACTGATGCACCATTAACTCTCATAAAGCCTGCATTTTTTTTTTTTTTTAGATGGATGATAAAATGGCAAGTAATAGGGAAGACAGGAGATTGAGAGGGAGGATGACTTACCACTAGACAGCTACCAGAAATTGACAAATCTGCGTTGACAGCAGTCATTTATAGGCCATTTATCCTTGCAGATATCCATTCACATCAGTTCCTGACTCGGCTACGTTGCAGATGGATGTTTGCTTTGAATCCAGGGGCCTTTTTTTATTCGAGGAAGTCATTTTTTTCCCTGTATTGGGTCTGCAAAACCACAGGCTGTGCTGTCAATCCTCCCCCCACTGTTGGTCATTTGATGGTGGAGGGCCAAACCAGGACACTGCAGGCATCAGAACAGTTGGATCACGCTGAAGTGGAACAGAGAAGTGTGCCAAGTGCTATCACTGCCCCCCCATTCGAGTTCACTAAGTTCATGTCCGCCAAAAGCATGCTGCTAAAGAGATCGAAATACAGAGGTGGTGGTCGGCTCTGCGCTGCACAGATGTCAAACTGTTTGTTGAAGAATTTTCAGTTTGAACATACCGCACTTACACTGCAAAAATCTCCCATTTAAGAAGTCATTTGGTCTTACATTCAGTCCCACAATCTTGTTTATCTTAAAATAAGTGGAAAAAATCTGCCAATGGGATGAGATAATCCCCCTGGTTTCCAATGTAGTTTCACTTATTTCAGGAATTTTTTCTGGGAACAAGTATAACTATGTTGAAAACAAGGCAGAAGAAGGCAGATCAGCCCTTTGGATCAAGAAAGTGACAATTGATTCAAGAAAAAAAAGGTAATTTGCACTGGAAACAAGTGATATTATCTAATCCCACTGGCAGCTTTCTCACCTTGAAGATTTTAACTGAATGTGAGATTAAATGGCTTGTTAAAATGGAGATTTTTTTTACAGTGTGAAGAGTTGCAAATGACAAAATAGGCAACTAGTTTTGGCAGTCAACATGAACATATGAGTACAGATAATGACCTTTATTTAAAAAGATATTGAATGATGAACTTAAAATAATTATTTATAATAGATGCATAATAGTATTTTGGAAATGAATGCGACAGCTGTGAGTGTTTGTAACTGAAGGAGTAGCATTTAGTTTCTTGGCTCAAAAACTGAGGATGGGAGGGAGTTGTTATATTGACCGTTCAGATTAGATTAAATTGCCATCAAACATTTTCACTTAACCTTACTAAGCTGCGCAGCTGAGAGGGCTGGAGACTGGGCGCTAATGACCAAACCGTCTGGTGATGATGTCATGGAGCAGGCAGTGTCCAAGCTTGGAGGATCTCTGGCCCTTGGACCGTCTGCCAGTGGCCACATCTGCTTCTTCTCCACCCATATCCTTGTTTTGGATACAGCTCTAACAAGCTCCCCACGCAATACACACAAAATGGAGGCAGCGGCAGCCTGCTGCTTCCAGAAGCAACTTTTTAACCCAGTGGCCTGCAATAATTTGCTGTTGAGAGGCAAGTGCATGCAGGTTTTCTTTTCAGTAAAACACTTCAAGGTGTGATTTCTCTGATTAGCTCTTTCAACATGAGAAGAGGACCTAATGAGGGAAATCTGTTTTGAAAACCTGCGTGCACGAGGCTCTCAATGACGCAAGATCAGAAAATGACAAATCAATACTTGTCTTCCTCTCAAGATAACGCTCCTCCAAAGTTATCTTGAGAAGAATGCATGAGTAGATGTTAAACTACAGTTTGAGATTGACTGTGAGCTTGACATCACACCGTCCAAACAGACACCAGCTGATTGAACCGGTTCTGTACAGACCACATTGCCGTCTGGATGTGATGTGACGTTAAAGAAAAGACTCCCGGGGCCGAGACACCGAGACAAACTGATCCCTGTTTGGTGAGTAAACTTCCAGGACCTTTATCGCTCCTCTGTCCTCAACATTATTTGGTTTCAGAATTGTAATTGGGCTATTACACATGAGGTCAAACACATCAGGGAGGAAATAAGAAGACAAACCATAGCAGACCACTTTTTTAAAATGGATCGCTGGTTTGAATCCCAGCTGGGGAAAATCTGCCTGGTCGGTACGACTGAAGACATTTCTGCTTCTTCTTCTTCAGTGGTGTGCTTTCTTCAGAGGCACACCACCAAAGAAGGCATGTAGCTGAGCCATATGGCATGAATTAATGAGAAATATCTGCAAATTTATTAAGAACAATATTCATTACTTTATTTTTGACTGCTGGCCCTTTTCAGTAGCTGCTTGGATTTACTTTTGGCTTCCAGCACCATTTTCTGTCTTTATTTTGGTTGAGATTTGAGTTGAGCGAGTTCCTCTAATCTGCTCATCAAAGTCTGGTTGGATCAAATGAGTGAAAAATGCTTTCCATGCCTGTGAGTGCTGAAGTGCCCCTGAGCAATTCATCTAAAATCCTTAAAAACAGTGCAGCAGCTGAACTGTCAGCGCTGGTCTGGATGTGCAACTGAATGACTGTGCAGCATTTTGAAAAAAAAAAAAGAAAGAGCTTATACTCAGACGCTTAGAGGAGTGAGGCTGATTTACAGATATATATATATAAGGCCAATATCTGCTTTTTTATGAATATTGGATATCAGTGTGTCCTTCTCTGATATGAAAGAGGTCATTCTCTAGTTCTTGTAATCTTAACAGTATTTCTCTCATCTTTTCAGTTTGCATTTGCAATATTCTCTTTGTTCATTCTGTTTTATTCACACATTTTATTAAAAAGAGGTTTGTTCTGTAATAGTTTTCTTTTTTTCTTTTTCAAAATAAATATTGAATATCAAGACAAAATATTGGCTACTGGCAGCTTCAGTTGTAAAATTTATTCTAGTCTTAAAAAAACCCATATCAGTCAAACAGTAATGCGTACCAATTTTTTTTTTCCTGGATAAATGAATGCTGAAAAAAATATAAAAATATATACAAGATCTCTGCCTTACAGGGTTTTGTACCAACAGCTCCCGTTTGTCATGAATGGGAGATTATAGTTTTGGGGCTAATTCTTGCTGTGTTGTGTCACTGATCACATCACTGATCATAATTGCAGAGAGGAACTGCCAACACAGACTGAATTTCCTGCAATGCTGTAATCAAGTCGCTTAGATGGACACATCTGGCACATTTCTGACACATCTGTTCACATGGCAGTTTTTTTTTCTGCAGTGAGTGATGACAAGATATGAGAACATGTTAAGTGTTTCGTTTGTTTTTGCAAAACCAACCCACCATTAGCCTCCATAATTAGTTATCGAGTGAGACTGTCTAAGAGTTTGTCTTGTCAGAGCATTTTCTTTCTCCAAATGTTAATTGCTGTTCTGGGAAACTGATGTCTGTACAAGTATAAATAGTCAAGTTAAATGAATCAATGCCAGTAGTGGTTTGGTAAGGAAGCAGCCAAATGGCAGACTCATGGAGAAACGCTACAAAGGGGTATTTAAATCCGTTCATCCATTTTTATAATGACACAAGTGCAGTGATGCAGAGCACTTTATTGTACCGGGTTTCAAATGAGATTGGCCGGAGTTGCCGTTGCAGAAGCATTTTCGTAATGATCATAAATTGTGTGCCGAGAAAGGTGAATATTTTCCAAACTCGGAGCAATTAGATAATAATCTGGAAGAGGAAACGGCTCCGATTTACCGGCGCTGAATGGGAATTTATGTTGTTGTGGTTGGAGGTGGCAGTGACCTTGGGAGAGAAATAAAACAGGAGCCTGGCTGCCTGTCTCATTATCTTACGCTGCTCTCACCTGAATTACAGCTCAGTCAATTACAATTTTGCCTTTATGTTTCCCCCCCGAATATTAAGGGGATGTTTCTTTAACGTTTATTTATGCAGGAAAGGGATTCGCTGAACAAACTTTTTCTGAGCAAAACGCTGCCTCGCATTCAAACAGTTTTATCCATGAACACCGAGCAGCTGCACAGTGTAAACCACCGGCCTCAGGGCTCGAGGGTCTTTTGCTCAAGGGCACGTCGGCAACTGATGCTGAGAGGGTGGAGGGAGTTAATTGTTCACATTCACCAGGCAAAATGTTCCGAATCAACTCACGAATTCCAAGCCAACGTTTTAAAGGGGCAATGCAAGCAATCTATAACTTTTATCGACCTCTATTGACAACCGAGCAATCACAGCATCACCATCAGTGTAGTTTGGCCTTCAGCTGAGGCAAATAAAGTCACATTTTCACAGCAGTAATCTGCTAATCAGATCAGATGTCCAACAGAAACCTCCAGTAAAGACGTAATACGTTACCATGCAAAGTGCTGGAACAATAATACAGCTGCGTCATTTGCTTTTTTTTATTTTGATTTTGTCCACACTAAGCAGGATAATTTTGAAAATGCATCTTTTTTTCTTTCTTTTGAACTTCTATCCACACTAACATGGCATGTTCAACCACAGAAAACAGAAAAATTATATATTTTCCAAAACAGCCTTCAAAATTGTTAAGTTTTAACATGCAGGTCCAGCGCTGCAGTGTGGATGGGGACAACAATGAATTTTAAAAAACACTTCTATATGATTATAATGTGTTCTCATTCAGGTGATAGCCAGCAACCAAAATGTCTTCTGTACGCATGAGTTCCTTTATTTTCTGTCGAGACAAAAAAAGTCTGTCTGCTTTTGTCCGGTCTGTCTTGACTTTGACATCCTGTTGGTGCTTCATGCACTCATCAGGAACTGCTGCTATATGAACCCTGTGGGCTAACGGGCTAATGCAGCTTCATGACATCACTTCTGTAAATGGCAGGATTA
>OMLF01021346.1:33939-44506 GCA_900302615.1 Holocentrus rufus | reverse complement strand
TGCTACATCCCCATGGACATGTGTGTGTCCATGTATTTGTATTTGTGTGTGTGTGTGTGTGTGTGTGTGTGTGTGTGTGTGTGTATGCATGTCCATGGCCTGTCCACACCTGCAACAGGGATGACATGTCAGGCACGAAGCTCCTACCTGGACACAGAGGTTCTGTGGGGCTACCGCTTCACGCCCGTGCTCTCGCTGGAGAAGGGCTTCTACGAGGTGGACTACAACAACTTCCACGACATCTACGAGACCAACACCCCCTCCTGCAGCGCCAAGGAGCTGGCCGCCAAGCTCCGGGAAGGCCCGCTGCTGCCTCAGCTCTCCCTCCTCAGCCCCGAGTCCAAAATACACACCCTTGACCCCCTGGACCGCCTGTCCACCCGGGACCCACTGACCAGGAATGACGACAAGGAGGAGGGCGAGGCAGTGGGTGACAGGGGAGAGACCAATGGCTCGGCCGCTGCTTTGGAGGAGCCGCCCCTGGCTGATGGACTGCCTGACTGATTGACCGCGCCAGCCAAACCCCCAGGAGAGACTGGACTAGTGGACAATACGATGCTTCATTTAGTCAATGGCCAGCTTGTTCCATTGCATTGCTTGGAGGTCCAAGATATCCTCCCCCAGCCCCCAACTCTCCCCCATGCAATACTCCTCTACTAGAGTGTCAATCTATAGTATAGATTGGTTTTGTAGACACACGAGTACACATACACACACACAAGTATATCTATTATGTACACATAAAGGTCCTCGGTGGGTCGGATTGTCTTTTTATAATCGCAACGACCACTTATTGCTATAATAGCTCAAGTTATATAATGTAAACTTGAGCTGAAACTGGTAGCCATATGAGAGTATCATGGGCTTATTATGGATACTCCAATATCCTCATTTTAGAGTGTGTTGATTCAGCTTCATTTGAGCAGAGTATCAATCTCATAACTCAGCTAATGTGTCTGACAGCAGCTTCCGCGTGGTTCTGGAATCCCGTTAATGATGATTTTGAAGATACGTGGGAGATTATTGTTTCTAGGCTCGCTGTAGTTCACATAGGCAAGAAGAGATGTAGGCAATTGCTCTATAACAGGCTCTGTGTACCGGGTAGCGCCATCAAGCTTTGTTTTCTCCAAAGCCATCTTCACGGTTGTACTGTCATAAACACTCTCATTGTGTGCGTCTGATTGTCTCCCCAACACACTGGGAGCTTTGACCCAAAACCAGCAAGTACCTCATTTTGATACTCATGATCAGGGTTTGAAATTAACAGTAGCTACTAGGCTGGAAAAAAAAAAACTTGGTTGTGGCACCTAAGTTCATCACTTCGATCAGCCACATTGCCTGGTAGCCAATCTGAGTCTGACTACTCAAGTCTCAAAACTACTTTGGCTGGTTAAAACGTGAATTCCCCTTCTCGCTGTAGCCAGTTGACCGAAAAGCTAATTCCATGCCCTTTTCATGATATATAAAGCACAATTTCTGAAGAGGTGACCCTGTAACGACCTCACCACCCACCAAGCCACTGCTATCAATGCATGTCAGACCTGGGCAAAACTGACCTTCAAATGTAGATTCAAATATTTATATTAAATATTTATGCTCAACGACTATTTCAAATGTGCTTGATTTTATTCACCAGGGACATGAATATTTCAAATGATCCTCAAGCTAAATAAAATACCCCATGTTCCCTTTTATGTTTCTTTCGGTTTTTGTTTTTGTTTTTAATATTTAAAACATATTCAGTTGCATGAAGGCTGATGATACTGATAATAAGAGCAGATTTCTGTGATGCCCAATATCCTGAGTCTAACGCTATGTCTTTCTTTTCATCCACTGTGATGTTTGTCTTCTTTGAGGCTACTTCCTTGACTTCGCCTTTAGATTTGTCCTCATGATTAGACGTCTTGTTTGCCCAAACACACTCTATTCAATCTGCACTTTGGCCCCTTTTCACAAATTGCCCCTGGTGTCTTTTTGCTTGATGAAGTGTATGGCCCGTGTGACCACTGTTTTGGAAGCCCACACTTGTCCTGTGAGGGACATAGCCTACAGTATTTTTCAACTTTTCTTTCAAAGGACACGTGTCAGAGCTTGCATGCACGAATCAACCCTCTCCCCCGCCCATTGTAAGTTTAATACAATAATAATAAATACAGGGTATTTTTTAGGCATGCAAATTATGAGAGATTTCTACAATATATTATCAGACAATGTGTTAATAGCCAAATGTCATTCATTGAAATAATTAACAAAGGGATTTCTGATACTTCACTTCAACTCTCCCACTACCCAAGTTAATGTTAAATTGCATTTTACAGATGCTTGTCCAATCAATGTATTCATTTTCACTGTGACATTATAGCATCATATGTATTCCATTTGCAAAATGATACCTTTGTCATTAGAGAGAGATCATCTTCCATTGCTGGAATGTCATCTGTTTTCTGTGTGTTCTCATGGGAATAAACATAATATGGCCAAAAGAACAACATGTTCCTGTTAGATAATGCGCTTGCATGCATGAGTGAGTGTGTGCATGTGTGTGTGCCCACACATATGTGCTGATTTTGTGCACAGAATTTTGTAACTGAGCATCGGAAAGTAGCTTAATTTAGACCAGGCTATTATTGTAAAGACAACTCACTGCTGGCAAGTGTGAGTGTGTGAATCAGCTGGAGCGTGACAAAAACACAGATTTAACCTATGGCTTATTGTGACTTATACACATGCTACCTGAAAAGTGGATTAGCTGTGCATCCGATCATGGAAACGAAACTGGAGCGGCCATGTGTAATTAGTGTGGAACAATCTTGTCTTGCAGCAAAAACGGCTCCATGCAGGCACCTAGGGAAACATATGTGGGTGATAATATCAAGAACTTTTTGTCCCCCTTTCCAAGCCTGAATATTTACTGTACAAACAAAAAGCTAGCTTTGCCATCTGGGTCGATAAAAATGTATATATTACAGTCCTATGTGGATTAACACGGTTATGAGCTTGAACAGCACCAGCTCTGCTCCAGGGTGTCAAGTGTTGTTAGCCTAGCCCCGCTAATGTTCAATGCCACAGACAAATATCTCTCTCTGTACTTTAGCGACTGGCTTTAATATACCTTAGTTACTCACCAAAGTAAAACTGTCTTGGAGTCATGAAAAACTTTTCCCTTGCAGTGGCACTATATAGTCTCCATTCTCAAAGTTTGGTTTAAAAACACAGTTTAACACAAAAGTTAGCGTTGCAACTTTCAGAAACTGCATCGTTTATTTGCACAGGAACCAGATTTCATCTGGTTGGTAAAAAAGCTAACACATTTTTTCCCTGCTGTCAGAGCACCATGGACTCTCTTTTGCTGTAATAAAAAGCCCCCAAAATATTGTCCACATTCCTCCACAAACACAAGATTATGTTTGCCATTGCTGGCATACCTAGCATTATAAACTGCTGCTGAAGAAGAAATGGTTTCTAAAATGTGGTTTCTAAGAGTGCTAATGCTCTTTTGAGAATGGAGACTGGTGCCACTGCGAGGGAAAGTCTTTCATGACTCCAAGACAGTCTTTACATTGATGAGTAACTAAAGCGTGACATCTTGCACTGTCCCTGACAGGGTGAGGCTAGGCTAACAACAGGTTAGCCACGGAAATGAATGCCATGGAATGGAGCTGGAGCACCTACCTGACCACTCAGGAGCTAAACACCATCCCTGAGTCAGCTCGCACACTCACACATCGGCACACACCTCCACACAGGCACACACACGCGCAGAAGACAGCCGGCAGACTGATTAAGAAGGCCGTCACAGCTATTAGCCAGCAACGGAGAAAACACTGCAAAAGTCACCGGGGTAATCGCATTTATTCATTGCCAGCAAAGTAAAATACACCAGTCAGAAAATGGAACATGGTGTTTCATTTGGTGGCCAGTGTGCCATAGGAATCCACTGAATCATAGCAATTTGCTGTCAAGGCTATTCTCGTCCAAGCTATTAAATTTGGAAGCTAGAGCGTCAGCGGGCTGACAGTCCCTGATTCAGATGTGAATAATGTAGGATGATGAATATAATGGATGTATTGAATGGTGCATTGAAATAGGCACCCAAGGCAGGTGTGTGTGTGTGCGTGTGTGTGTGTGAGAGAGAGAGAGAGAGAGAGAAGAGAGACAGAGAGAGAGAGTGAAAGAGAGAGAAAGAGGGAGAGACATCATACCCACACACACACACACACACACGATCCCAAAAAACACTTTTGCCATGTTTAACGCATGCTCTTTACAGCAAGAAAATTATTAAAGGGGAAGAAGAGAGAAAGCACAAGTTTCAAAGACTGATGAATGGCTCCACACCAACCAAGTAACTAGCTATTGTTCTTTTTCATGGCTAGCTAATACTCTTCCCCTCTCCTTTAAATAATGCATGCTTGTGATGAAGAGGGGAGCACATAGGCCATTAACAATTGTGTAGTCAGAATAGAACATCCCAGATAAGAAAGAGAATTAAAGCCTCAGAAAAAAAAACAGCAAGTAGGAGGAATTGTGCTCAGCATCTGCTACAGCACACTGGAGTGAGCTCTCTCTCCTTCCTCTTGCTCCATCCCACTTGGTCCCCTTCATTTGGCTCTGGCTGACTGCTTGACCCCATCAAATAACTCCCACACAAACGGAAAATACACACACACACACACACACACACACACACACAAACAGAGACAGAAACAAGCAGTCAGGCATGGATCATGTTACAGTGAACAAGTGCTTCACATTTTTTCCATGGATTGCGTAGTGATGTTCTCCATCCCACAAATCATCATCATGGTCCCCAGCAACATCCAAAACACAGGATATTTTAAGAGTAAGAGGCATTTTCCAAAACCCCAGTGCTCCCTCTTCAGCGACTGTGACTCCTCCTTACAATTACACCTTATTAATCATTTAGATCTACCCTTACATGGCGCTGTAATGGTCTCCCCTTCCCTCTTTGAAGTTTCTCATCGCTCTGTTCTCCTGCTAGTGTGCATGGACTGATAAAGGATCACCATCTGAAGCTTTGAATCCACCAGACAGACACAGAGATGGACAGAGAGACAGATACAGAGGGAGAGACCTTTGACTTTGCTCAGTCAGGGAGACAGAGGTCTGCCTTTTCATGTGTCTGGGTGATTACAGCCTTTGATGGTGAGTTCTG
The DNA here is from genome assembly GCA_900302615.1 of Holocentrus rufus. Taxonomy (NCBI): domain Eukaryota; kingdom Metazoa; phylum Chordata; class Actinopteri; order Holocentriformes; family Holocentridae; genus Holocentrus; species Holocentrus rufus. Next base: position 39,330 of record OMLF01021346.1, on the reverse strand, counting down.
TGGCCTCAGAGCTGCAGCTTCCAGCTGAGCTGGCTGAACAACCGACCTGCTGTGAAACGCAGACATACAACATCAAGAACATGGGTACGTTGGAGCACATAAACCGTATAATGCAGGAAAGAGTGTACGTCACACTAGTTCCAGAAGAGAATGTCCCCTGTCATATCACCGTTTACATGTTTTGAAACTATATTTCTAGAGATTTGTGGTTTACCATCGAGTCCTGGATTATGTATTTTATGCAATCTTACAATAAATATTGTTCTTCTGACCTGTCTCAAAGGGATTATTTTTATCTTAAAGGGATGGTAAACTAAAATATGTAATTTGTCGTTTAAATGCTTTTTATTGCCATCATTGGTGCAGAAATCATGAAACTCAAACAAGCAGTTCTGCTGGGGATTAAAAGCTACTTTCACTCGTAAGAGTGGGGGCGATCCAGTTGGAACGCGGCCTCAGCTTTTATTCCTCCCACACCCTTTTGATTAACTCTTCAACTTCACCTGTTATCCCCCGCTAGCCTAAACAAACAGTAGTAACAGCAGTTAGCTTGTTAGCACGGCACACCGAGGATAATATCAGAGGAGGCGAGGGCTAACAAGTGCTTCCATCTAAATATGGACATTTGACTAGAGAGTGCATCAGTCATGGAAATCTGCACATCCACGCTATTACTACAAGCCTCCAAAGTGTATACTTTTACTTTTGTGAAGTCTCAAATCTTGATGGATGATGTAGATAATACCTTAACAATAATACTCCCCATTAAAGCAATAAAGCAATAAAGCAAGCTAATTCACCTTGTAACCATGTTTTTCGGGGTCACAGGTTGCTGTCCTCCTCTGGAATAATCCCAGAGTAAAACACCTCACCAGTAATTGCACCGATGTGCTCATCCATATTGAAGATGTATCAGATGTTCATTGGCCCCCTCCCGTGGTGTTGATAAGCCTTATTTTATTTTTATTCATTTTAATTATTTTTTCAAGTTTCATATCAAAGCACTTTTATTTCACCTCTTGGGCAGTTGTTGCAAGATAAAACACTTGTTTTTTGCTCTTTTTTGCTGCGAGCCTTTTTTCTTTTCTTTTTTTTATTTACTTTTTATTTTTTGCTTTTGTGGATAAGAAGCAGCAGCACTGCTGCTAAAGAGTATATCTTTGTTCTGCTGAACATGACAAAGTATCACTTCCACCTCTGGCTCAGAGAAATTCTTCTGCCTCTTAGATGCCATTTCGCACAGGTGAGTGCCAGTAGGTGGGTGTGCTGCTGTGTCTTATATGGTGCTTCTGAGGCGGGGCGATTACAGTAATGCAGGATAAATGAGGTCACACAAATGCACTTCCAGTTTACGGGTGGTTGGCATTTATCAACATACACATGTGGGTACGAATGAAATGCCACGGCTCCAAACGTTTGATAAATGCAGCAGAAGGTTTTAGTTCGAATATGAGGAATTTTACACAAACATTTACAAGCATATTGATAAACGAGGCTCACTGCTAATCAGCTAATCCAGAAGCGATTCCACTTTTGAAATGTAACTGATCTCATGTTAGGGTGGGCCGTGTGTGAAGCCCAGCATATTTCTCATCTGACCCCTACTTCCAAAACCTCCAAGTCCAAGTCCAGTGGCAGGTAAATATATTATTGAGTCTGACAGAGAATCCTAAATGAAAATGTTGAAATAATTAGCTTGTCCTGTTTTATCACTTCAGAAACTTTTGGAGCTGTAAGTTACTTAATGCTGTCTGAGCCAAGTCTGGCACCCCAAGACTTGTGTAACACACAACAAGCCAACAGAGCACAGAGTTTGGATTAATTAGCCCCGACCCTCTGGTATTATAGTGAGGCATTACCTCCACATTATTACTGCAGCAAAGCATGGATTGAATTCAGAGCTTTTGGGTAAGGTGAAGAGCAGTTTTTAATCCACAAACAGAGTAGAAGCCTCCCTGACTCATCATCATGCAGCAGCAGAGAGCAATGCAGCAAACTCTGAGACTTGTGCCGATGGCTCCAGCCTAGGATTCAAGCAGTTGTTCAAGAGTTGGCAAATCAAGCTTTTGTTACAGGCTTAGTTGTGTCTTGTTTTGTTTTCGTTTCCTTTCTTTTCTTTTCTTTTGGTTTGTTAGGCAGAAAACAAAATATGCCTTTCAGTGCACTCCATTTTAGAGATTTTGATTAGAACAAAAGAAGGAAAGGGAAAAGGACATCCTGATGTCTACTGGGGAAGGAAGAACTCCATCTCCCTTTGATTTTTACCTCTTTAGAGCATGGATATTAAATTGAGCACAATAATTAAGAGAGAGGTTGACAATTTAAAAAGGACATGCTAATTTTTATTTTCTTTTCATTTTATTTTATTTTTTTACTTTTCCCCACCGTCCATGGATTCAAACCACCAACAATTTGGTCATCATACAACTTCAAATAGCTGACAACTGTTTCATCTTGTGAGCACTTCAGCTTTTTACTGTTCAACCTGGTAAATGCTTCCCATTTCCTGGCATATTTTGTGAGCAATTATGACATGAAACATCTCTTTGGCTCCTATCCCCACATCGTAGTGGTTATTAGAGTTGGAAAAGATAGGCTCGGACTGATGCATGTATCTGAGCTCATGGTGGATTTAAACCCTCTTGAAAACCTTTGAATGTGTAGGAGAAAGCGAGAACAGCCTCTGTGAGATGTGAGAGATCCCACATCAATGGTAGAAATAAATCAATAGTCCCACACAATGGCTCCAAATGAAGGCACCAGTTGGCTTTGTCTGGAAGATCTATTATCTAGAAGCACTTTGTTCTAACAGGCTTTTAAACCCCTGCAAGACCTGCTCTGTGCGCTGGCTGTGTGTTTTATAACGACATTTAAACTTGCTACCATTCAGTAGAAATCCAGCCCTCTCAGTATGTTGAGCAGCAGCAGAGGAAAAACAGATATCAGCGGGCACCGATAAATGGCTGACTGGTTCAGAGGCACCAAAGCGCTAATAGTCGCTGAATCAATACGTATTCATCCAAGTCAATGAAGCAGAGCGAAGAATTTATTTTTTTGTGAAAGTCACTTAAATTTAATTATTGTGTTTGGCTATTTTATGTGTTCACTCAATTAATCAATCAATCCCTGCAGAGAGGGAGGCATACGCTGTTACAGTTGCTATAGAAGTGACTTAAAGGAACACTTCCTTCAAAATACAGAATGAGAGATTTTCCCTTTTACTCCTAATCTATCCATTCAGTACTTGCTTTGTGATTTGGTGAGATTTCCAGTCTGCTGCAATCTCCCCTGTCTCCTGGTGTTAAATTCACTGGGAGTGTATAAGTATTGTTTTGTGGAGGCCAAACCATCAAAAATTTATATGTGTATCCACCAACGAACTGTATCTCTCTGCCTCTAATTTGCACTCGTTTGGGCGGGTAGATAGTAGTTTGTTGGTGTTCTTACGCAGGAAAAATTTCCAGGATATATATAAGGATAAGGATATATAAGGATATATATATATATGAGAGAGAGAGAAGTGAAGAGATATATAGATAAATATATCTGCCAATCTCCCCCTTTTTTTATCCTCCTTTTACCCATCTCTGTTGCCCATCGAGTGGGTAACCCTGATGACTCCCACCTACACATCAATACAATACTTGAACAGGAAAAAAGAAACTCTCCTGTGCCAACCGACCTGCAATGCAACACTGTTTGGATGACTAAACTGTTTAAATGTAGCAAAATGTACACACACACACACACACACACACACACACACACACACACACACACACACAAAAGGTTACAGTTGCTTCACTGCAACCCACACCAAATTGGTTTGTAAATTAAATTTGTATCATTACACAGTGTTTTGTTTTGTTTTTTTAACATACCACAAGCATTATGACTTGGTCCACATTACCAAGGTGAATGGATTGAGTCAAGGCTATCAATGGTATATTTCTGTGTCATGCCTCAGGACATGGACAAGATTGTGCAGCAATAGCAAAGAGCACTCAGATGAGGCTTTTGCTAAATTTCTGTGGTATGAAATACAACACTCCAGCAGCTGACGGAGCGAGTGCGTAGCCAGTGGGAAAATCCTCACCGCTTAAAAGACATGCTCAGTGATTACTCATAGACCCAAATCACATCGTTAGTACAGTATGAACGCTGCCTCACTTCTGTTGGCTCTTTGGGTTGTGAGAGAAATACCAAATATTTATAGACAGGAGTGTAGTGCGGTGCCTTGAATTGAACCGAGCTGCAACGAGGAAACAGCAACCAGGCCTATGGTCTCCTTTGGGTCCTGGCATTTACATGCATCTGTGAACCCCCTTTGTAGTGTAACTCTTTATGCATTAGGCAGCCATCCTTTATGAGTCATACTGTAATCACATCAAGCATATACTGCACTACACTTGCGCAGGGCCGTTTCACACGCGTTCACAGCCGGCTGCTGAGAGCACACCGCCGAAAAGATAATGTTCCCTTCGTCTGGGTTCTTATATGCAAACTAAGCCGATGAGTCCCAAAGACTCTTCAAGTCCCAGAAGCTTTATGCATCTTTAACACGTGCTTCCTTGTCACTGCATGTCCTCCCTCCAGCCAAGCTAGTTGTTGTGCCTGTGACCTTTTAACAGATTCCCTTGGCATCACTGCAGCCTGCAGTCATTTGCAGTGTGCTCTGTCACAGGCAGCATAGTAAATGTTTCCAAAAGGGTCATATACTGTATGTCGAGCGTCAGAGGCAGGCATTTGATGATTTACATAGATTGTGGAGATTATAGTGGTAATGAAATGTTGCAGGGGCGAAGCGTCAGTAATTTGCCCCTACACTGCGATTTGTTTGTTTGCCCTTCAGCGTTGGATTAAGACTATATTTAGACGAGTGAAATATGCTAATGAGCACCTAGCTTCTGGAAGGCATATCTGACAGCCTCCACCGCACGCTCTGCCAAGCCCATAATCTTTACCCCAAATCCCTTTTTTCTCAGCTTCTATTTTTTCCTCACTGTATTTTGATCCCATTGTTGAAATGCTTATGGCATTACGTAACGTAAGGTTGGTTCACATGGATAAGGGTGTGAAAGGTGAGGTGAGTTCTCCCATTTATTGTTCGCTGCACAGTGCATGTTAATTTGAAACTTAGGGCCCCTCGTGAGATACAGGCCGAGACACTTGCGTAACTGTGCTCTCTCAGATAGAGATAAGACATTTGTCCCCCATTGAGACTGAGCTGGCTGTCCTGATGAATCATGTAGTAGTCATGGTCACATACCTTTTTGAGCTAATTACACATGTAAGCCTATACAAACAGTATATATGGTGCTTATTGGATAAAATGTATTGTAGCAGACAAGACCATTTTATAAAAAAAAAAAAAGTCACCGCTCAAGGATT
>OMLF01021346.1:11656-33909 GCA_900302615.1 Holocentrus rufus | reverse complement strand
AACTAAAAATTCATTAAATCATTCTTTATATAGAGGGATGTGCAAACAAGCAAGGAGAAAGGAGAAAGACAATCAAGCCCAAAAATCGGAAATAGCATTAAAAATAGCTGTAAATGCCTAAAATAATGTGTTGGGAGAGGGGAGGAAGGAAAAGCCACCCACCGTTTGTAATTAAGAGAGGCTCACAGCACTCTAAAAATCAATGATGGTTTGGCAGAGTTATTTTCAATAGTAATCTTTTAAATCTCTGACATCGACTCTGTATAACCATCTGGATTAGTTTGACAAAAAGGGCTCTTTGTTGGTTGCTTAGATCAGGAAGAAGACAGAGCTCATTATAATGAGCTTCAGCAGAGGTGGCATCTTTTCTGCATTAATTGTTGAGCTGACAATACTCGTGGATGTAAAATGAAATCGTGGAATAGATGCCATCAAACTGATAACAATAACGTAAGATGAGCCAGAAAATGTTTAAACCGCAGAAAAACTATATGTTGGCATATATCTATATTAAGCAGTATCAAGAAATATTCTGCTCCAACTTTATAAGGTCAAGCCTTCAGCTTGGAGAGACACTGAATTGATTTTTGCCAATTTTGATAGTGCAGTGTTCGATATCTATTTTTTCCTATTTTTCCCAGATACAGTCGAGCTTTTGCTCTTGACTAATACCAGATATGTTTCCAAAGCGAGATAGGTCACCTGAAACTCCCCCATAAAGGTGTGTTAATGTGTTTTTAAAGGGAACGCTCTGGGAAACATCTATAGGAGGGTATAGCATTAAGGTCTACAAAAGAGGCGGTAAAAGGTGATTACACCAAACTTTGTTGTTCGCTTGACCTTGTGTGACTGAGAAAAAGCCTTCAAGTGAAAGCAGAGGTGTCACACATTATTCGGCAAATCTCCAAACCCCAAAAGGCTTTGTTAGGAAAAAAAAAACTGGTTGAGACACCTGAGGCTGCGTGAAACAAAGGGGTCACGTAGAAGCAAAAACTAATCTTCTGTTCTCACAATGACAGCTTTTCAAACATTTTGCACAAAACAAGTCCCGTGGTGGTGCTTTTTAACCGTTTCATAACTGCACGGCAGCTCTTCAAGTTGAGTTACGTGACGCTGAAACCTAAGCGTTCAATAACAGAATGCTTAGGTTTCAGGATTTTGATGTGTGTGTTAATGGCAAAAAAAAAAAAAAAATCAATCTCTTGCTTGAATCAACTATTTATTCTCCATCTTTGCACACCAGAAAACTATTTCTCAGCTCCATGTTTTTCCATGCTGTATTAAGTTGTAAAAGTTAATAGGGCTTTTTATGAATGTACTATGCCACTGCCAGTTTGCTTTGAGAGATTAGATTGTGGGATTTTTCTCAGAGCGTGAGGCAGGTGGTTCTTGCCTCAAGCAGTGAAATCTATGGTATTGATTTTTAGGCTTACGGTTCGATTGCCTTCCATTATTAAACCACATAGCCACGGTGCAATTTGTGATACTTGCAACCAAAACCGATGGCCAAAAATTTATGTTGGAACGTCTTCATAAAGGCCCCCCGGAGCCCTCAGGGGCCACGGTCGGCCACGGGTCCAGGTCTTCACCTCGGTTCCATGTCAATCCCCAGGGCTCACATCTCCTCTCCCTCCACTCCACATCCTCTAATAAAGCAAAATTTCATGACAAATATCTGACGATGGCCCTCAGGAGATGCTGCGTAATGTTTCAGTAAATCTTTCAGAGTCGACTGATACGACATTTACTAATATTCTTCCTGGGAAAATGAGAAACTAGTGACCAGTAAAATCAATGTCGTGCCTCTTAAAATCCTTTAATATGTCAGGCGCTGGTTTTATTAAACACTGACTGACACCTCTGGGGTCTGTGAGGCAAGGCGTAATCTGAGCAATCATGATTTCGGCATCTACTCTAAACTGCTGGATGGTTATGTAGTTTTCTCCCTCCACTCATCAACCACTCATTTTGTACGCATGAGACGATCGAGTCCAGATCAGCAAGAGATTCCGGCCAGTCATTAAAGAAACCCATCAGAACTCTTATAAATCCTAATAAATCATAAATCTTTCGCACCAGCTCTCTCTTCTGTTTGACAGCGGCTTCAGGTGGAATTTTCTCCTGAGCTGACACAGTGTTAAAACAAGGTGAAATGAAGTGCGGAGGAAGGCACACAAGACTAGTCATGGCGTGGCTGCAGAGACGACACGGACTGACAGCTGAGAGGGAGAGGGTTTGAAAAGAAAGAAGGAAAGAAAGAAATAGGGGGAGAGGGTGCTTTCCAAAAAAGAGATTATCTGTTCATTTGATGTTTTCCAGCCAAAGCGTCCAACATCTTGTGAGTAATACCGAATTGGAAAATTACTTGCTGAATTGATAAAGTCCCTCGAAATGCATAAAATTTGGAAGATACAAACTTGGTATTTTTATTTGATCAGGTTTTCATGTTCCCACTTGGTCCCTATAAATTGGTGCCATCCAGGCCAGCCAGCCCTGGATGTGTGTGCATGCGTGTGTGTGTGTGTGTGTGTGTGACAGAGAGAGAGAGAGCTTGTGTGTATTTGTATGAGGAGGCCTCAGCTGTAAAAAAAAGTCTTTAATTAGGATTGGATAGCCCCCTGTATTCTGCATATTCTCAGCTATTACACAGACAGACCTCCTATGGGACGAGCTCCTCTAAATTAGAAATGGAGAACTGCTTTTCACTAAGATTTATTCAACCATTTCGTTTATTCATCAAAGAGCAAAGGCTTCGCATATTTTTTTCCTTTTTTCTTTTTTCTTTTTTTTTCAGTTCTCATATGTAATGCATCTGGGACCATCTTGAGGCCATTCAACTGGAAATTTTTAGATTAGTCTCAAATATGAGACAATGTCTTACCGTTAATTGCATCGGCCTCGGTGCTCTATCAAGGTGGCAATCAGGGCGGTGGCAAAGCAACACTGGCGTTGCATCGGTTTGTAATTCGCAGCGCTAATGTTCCATCTGACAAATGCTTCTTGATGGGTCTCACTAATGTCACTCCTAATCCAGCCATCCCCACCGGGTAGCGGCTATGAGTGAAAGCAGCGTCAGCCATCTGCAATATGAAAGAATCATCAGGAAAATGGCATGTGACTTGATGAGCTCATTTGAGACCTTGGTGACTATGTGTGACACTTTTTTTTTTTCTGAATGACAATCTCCAGCTGGGCTTCGACGGGGTGTTTGGCAGGGTTGTGCAAATGTGAAATAAACAGCTAATTCGTTGTTAAAAGCCAGATTGCTAGTGTCTATGACTTTCCCAAATAGTAAGATCTGAGATTTTGTTTCAGCATGAATCCACAGGTGAAGGGGTGCCCGCCTGCCGTCTAGACAAAATCCACTCGTAAATTACTTTTATCAAGCTGATTTGCAAAAGGACAAAGTACAAATGCAAGCGTGAGAAAGCAAATGCCTCACATTATGATGGAAGAGCTTGTTTGTCTGTGCGGTGAGCGAACGGAGCCACTACTGAGATTACTGTCATGAGAGATCAGACACTTTCCTGGCACGGACTCATCACTTAACTGTCTCTGCTCCTAGCAGTTGAAAAGCTAATATTCTCCATCAACAGTCTGCTCCGCTCGATATGCCAGCTCCAAATGGTTGAAATTCATGCCCACTCATAGTGCTGCTGGGATCTGCATTGTGTGGGCTTCATGCCCCCAGGAACATCATTTCTCAGCCATTTTATTCAGCCTCAATAACTCACGTTCAACAATGAGATATGTATCATTTTAGAAATGTGACAACTGATTGGACCAAAGGGTTTCTGTCATGAGGATAAAACTATTACTGGAGATAACATTTTGCTTCAAGTTGCAATGACTCAACTAACTTTTTTTGTTTGAAAATGGCAACAAATTAATGGGATTATTCTTCATTATCAATTGGTCTGTGACCCTGTGTTTTCAAGGCTAATAGGGACCTAAACAAACAAAAAAAAATGTGTGGCAGACAAGACCCATTCAGAGAGCACTGGTGTTTTTCCCCCCTGCAGACTGCCTGCATTCCTGCTTTGTCATCACCTATTGCGGCAGTTATGTATGTGGGCTACCTTGACCTCAGCTACATGCCATTTCAAGGTAGACAGCTAATTGTCATAAGTGACAAATGCTGTAAACTTGGCCGGCTGAGGGGGAACGGAGTGTGAATAGCAAACACTTTGCTGCCTCAAGGCAAAAAGTTGCACACTGCAGGTCTTTCCTGAAAAACCATTTATATTTTAGATGATGCAATCAATGTTTAGGGAACACTGAGCAACGAACATAAGGTGACTCCAAAATGGTGTTGAAATCCTTCATTTGCAAACTTTTTTTTCCTCTGTAAATCATAGGCTTGTCTTTTTATGGAGGAAGAAAAGCCCCTCTTCCTCTCAGGGAAATTCCACAAAGGGGAGAAGAAGAAGGGGAGACGGTCCAGGAGGGGCGATACTGTAAAACTGTATCCAAAGCACTTGCTGCCAGCCTTGTGCAGTTCAGTGTGCAGAGCACGGCACCAACACTCCACTTCCCTCTCTTTAGCTCTGTCGCAGGAACTGTCTGCCTCGCTCTCTCTTCTTCTGTGTATCTTATTCCGTCTGACAGCTGTGCTTTGGGTAAGTGTCAAATGGCTTATGTTATAACTACGCCATGCGAGTTTTTCTGGGATCATACACAAATGAATAATGCCTCTGTTCTATTCACATCCCAGCTATTATAAAACTGCTGTCTTCTTTTTTTTAATGGACAATCGGCTGCTTGGCTCCCGCCCAGCCAAGTTGCTAATGTTAGCGCTCATTGACTCGATCTGTTTTCATCCAGGAGAAGGACCACAGTGTCACATCAGGTCCATTGTCAGCAAACTCCCCGCAGATACTGCTGACAAAACTACAATGAAGACGGTTAACTCCCCGTGACAAAATCAATATCTGGGCCAGAGCCCGAGCACTGCCTCTCATTCACACTTTAAACTGCATGCGATTCCTTTCACGCCAGCGTCCTCCCTACAAAGTGAATTAGCCATTGAAATCATTATTTCTCTTTTTTTCTGATGCCGACTCTGAATATTATCTGCTAATAAATGACCACGTTCAGCCGACAGCAAGGCTTTGATATAGGGCTATTAGAATTTAATTTAAATAAAAACCCAGCCCCCGTGGCTGGGTTTTTATTGGCTAATGTTTTGATTGGGCTTCCTTCAGCACTGTAGTGAGCTGAGTTGGGTTTGAGGGGCTCATTTGGCCCTGTGTCGCTACAGGGAGCCTGTCCAATAATCCTGATTCAACTCTCCACTCCATCTTTATCTCACACAGCTCCATTGCCTCTCTTCCATTTTCTTCTACCTCTTCAATTATGTCCTAACCCCATAATTTTCCCTTAATTCCCCCCTTATGTAACTTCATAGTTAGAGGAAAAAACATTCTTTCCATATTGTACAACAGTGGCACATGCATGTTCTGTATATGCTGGCTACAGCGTTTCATTGCAGTTACATCACACTTACATTAAGTGAAATATTCAAATTCAAGATGCCATTGTTTTATGGCTGCAGCATTACATCAAATGGAAAATATCTAGATGTCTTGTGCATCATTTTACACACATTTCCCTGTAATTCATCAGGACATATTTGGGCTCTTTGGAAACCTTGGGGTCTCCACTAGAATTAAAATAAAGTTTTGTGAGTTTGAACAAAGCTCTGCCACACAGCATGCACTTGTAATGATGAACCCACTGATGGGATGCAGCACGGTTGAAGAGATTAACAGACCAACCTATCTGCCTTCCTCTCTCTTTCTGTTGTTACACGGTACCTGTCTGTCTGTGTCAGCTGCCGACTGCAGGCAGACAGATGATGTTACTTTGTGATTAGCCCTGATGGAGATGTGCCTTAAATTGTGCATCAATGCCCAATCGTCCCAGCAGGGTTCCTTTGAATCAATATGCAACTATATGAAAAGTTATTGTGGGTTTAGGTGAGTAAAGAAGTCTTTGTTGTGCGAGAGGTATTCAGCCAAACAGTTGCAAAACTTTTTCAATTTTCAGCGTGATGACCGTCTCACATAATTGCAAATATATTTATTAAACACAAATGATTTAGTCAACAGCACTAAAATAATGAGTTGTGAAAACTTTGCTCATCATTCTAAGGAACTTGTTTGGTTTTGTGTCTGAGCGATTCAGCTGTATCTGAGTGCAACATTGAAATTCATTTTTGCTTTCTGCCATAACCATTTCTCACTGCCAAGAAAAGCTTGGTCAGGTCCACCCGCCAGAGCACACTGGCTGGGAAAATATCCCACTGATCCCTGCCTGCGCTATATATCTACTTTTTAAAGTGCCGAGACTGGCAAGGTTGCCAGCATGCTCGGAAAAAAAATAAATAAAAAAATAAGCTGAGGACACTACTATGATACAGATTGTCAGACAACTGAAGCCACTGCCAAGTGAGAAAAGCAAAAGGAGACTCAGATAGCGAATCAACCGTACAGAGAGGAGGGGAAGCTTGTCTGACAGCACATGCCAACATGGTCATTACTGCAGGGGATGCTCCCTTTCTTAATGAGCCAAGCTCTCAAACCAACACTGTGCAACTACTACTAATGACTCCTCATGCTCCCTCATGGAAAAAAAATGCAGAGATGCTGTGGAGAATACTGAATTGTTTTTTAAGATATGTGTTTAGGTAATACATCAAAATGACATGAAATCGCACTGCATCAGGATTTTGGAGGAGTTTTTTAATCATCTGGATGAAATAGTACTCGAATATAAAATGTCTTACTTGTTCTTTCCATGGAGCGCCGGATGAGTGTATTACAAAACAATGAATATTGGAAAGTTTAGAGTTTTTGAAAGCTGATTTAGCATAATTTTTCTTTGGCTGATTCTTATTACGCACAATCTGAACTGTGAGTTGTCCTGATGCAGTAAACCTCCCCATCTGGTGATCAAAGATGGTAAATACCTGACTATAAAGTCACTTTTCAGTCATTTTTTCAGTTATGGAGCCGCAAAAGGCTCAGGGCTTTACAATCCCAGAGGTCAGACTTGTGTTGTGCGAGTGTGTATGTGTGTGTGTGTGTGTGTCCATGCTAATTGGGACAGGAACCAGGGGAGCGTGGATCTCCAGCTGCTCCTTCGTGCCTCTGTACCCCTGGGTTAACTCACTCCTCTGGGGCCAACACAAACACACACACACACACATACACACACACACACACACACACATACACACGTGCGAATGTGCACGCACACACATATACACAGCTTCATGGGTGTCACAAAGTGGCTGTAGGGCTGTGGGGGAGAGAAAGAGAAAGGTTAAGAGTGATGGGGTTCAGAAGAGGCTAAATGGGGGCCAAAAGTGACATTTGCTGCTCCACACGCAACTTGCTGTCAAACAGCCCCCAGGATGCTGCTCAACCGGCTTGGTACTGAATACAAAACCACGCTGGCATCGCACTCTTTAGATATACAGCGATAAAGCATGCGTTGTGCCTTTTTGCCCGCTTAGAGTCAAGAGAATCAACTGAAAAGAGCTGGGCGGGACCAGGTTTTGTTTTGCTCTGACGCAGGCTTGGACCACAGAGCGTAAAAATGCTGTAAACAAAGTCGACACATTTCTCGATTGAACAGTGTTCCAAGAAAACACACACCTACATACACACACACAAACACAAGCACACACACATACAAATTCCAGTAACTGTGTGTCATCAACATCATTAATAGGAAATAATGATACAGGGAAAGTAATGACTGTTATTTGCCCATATTTACTATTTGTAATATAAATTCCTACCTATTTTTCCTGACATCCTACCTATGCCCATGGTTTGTTACCTAAAAACAGCAATCATAGTTTCTACTTTATGTAATGTGGGATTGTGGCCGGAAAATGCAATGTTGGCAGTTTCCCATTAGTTCTTTTAGGTCCCTTCCTTTTAAAACATCTAATCCTGTTACCTGGAACATTCAGTGTTATTGCACAGAAACCGTTTCCAGTATTTATCAGCCTGTAATGTAAAGTGGTACCAAACGCTCTCAATGGGATTTTCTCAAACAGCTTCCCAGTGCACTTCTCAACAATGAAAATGAGACAAAACATGAGTGGCCAGGTTACATGTGTCAGTGGCATAACAGCTGAAATGGCAACCCCCCCCCCACACCAGAAGCCCCACTGACACTGAATAAGTCCTGTTAGATAACTTTTTTCCCCCAGGCGATGCATTGCATTGATGCTTGGTTTAAATCAAATTGAACATGTCAAGAAAAATGCTGTGGACCCGGGTTCTTCAAAAGCCACATGTGCGCGATATTCAAGAAGTGTAAACTGATAAATGACTAAAAATGTTGCATATGGCAGCACAAACACAGGTGTTCAAACAGAAAGGGACGGTGATTTTTTTCAGTATCAGGAAAAGTGTATCCTCCGAGCTGTGAAGTCTGTTTAACCACTGAAACAAATAAAACACAATCCCACAATTCATAGGTTGGGGAACTGTCTTGGGGACAAGTTCTTTAGGATTTACTGTCACTGGACAAAACAAGGTTAGTCCTACATCATTGCCCAGAACCTCAGCAAAAAGGCAAAAACTGTTTACAACAAGACACTCACAGCATGATTTATTGTTGGCTGGCTTCTGATCATGGTTACAGGGGGCAAAGGCATTGCATTACGAATCCTTTGAATCTTATTAACTTGTGTGGTGCCCCGGGTGGTTCTCTCTCGGACCACGGAGATGTAAAGCAATACGAGCTTGAGGTATTATTCAATTTGGGGCCTTGAGATAAGACTTGAGATATACAGTACAGATTCCCCCAGCCGGCTCCTCTCTCTTTGATGCACACAGCTTCACATAAAAGCGCCAAGCAGACAATCCCTCGCCAAGGTCCTCTTCATTGCCACAAGCCAGCTTTAGCATAAGGCCAGCTAATCAAGGTCCTGTCCCTCAACTGCTTACTGTAGCACTTTTTCTCCTCACTGAACAGGGTGAAATACAGTACGCTCAAGTCTGTCAGATGTGGTCTCCTTTTGAAAAAATCTGCAGAGGAAAATTGATTACGTGTCCGAAGCAAAGGTTCGTGTGCACCTCGCTCCACTCCCTTGATGCCACCCCTGATTTGGGTGCCATATTAGCTGGGATGTCCCTTATTTGGACCAAAATTGGTTTGCCTCATATGGGACTTTCTTTGTCCTGTCTTTTTACAACTGTAGCCAGCTACAGCATAGCAGTGTAGATGTGCACATCAAATCAAATCATGTCTTCTGGTCCCTTCATTGTACACACGAGTGTAAAGGTGAGCGAAAATATTGGATGCATGCCCCTTAACAATGGATCTCTATATAATACAGACATAACCAATGCAACTACAATCTAAGTAATGTAATTATAAATCATATCTACAGTACACACAATGCATTATAGCCGTGGTGATTGAGTGTATTTTTTTTATTTGTCATAGTAGGTGCAGTGTTATTTGTGATAGCATAGCACATGAGCTAAGTGGCTCTCAATCCAGCTCTAAATCATCACCTAAATGGTTGACTGAAACTAACCCATGATGAGTCTACATTCATATAACGATGTCCCCACACCGCCCTAGCGCCCTTCTATCCCTTATTTGGACGTGCGAAAGTTGGCAAGTCTATCCCTGACTTCCATCCAATCATGTCTGGTTCCCACTCCTTTCCCTCTGCTTTTCTTTCCATTTCCAGATTCTTGCCTAATCGTGTCGGAGAAGTAATCTATTTAGCTCAAATTCTGATCTGTAAGCCAGTTAGGACAAAACGAACGGCTTCGGTGCCCCAGAGACCCGCGCGGCACTCGCTCTCCACGGCTCCGGATCAGGCCAGCAAGGGGTTAAGTTCACAGAAGTCAGCCAGTGGGGGCCAGTGGATGAGCACCGCTGCCTCTAATGACACCGTCATCTATCACTGTCATTTAAGGGCTCAGGGAGAGGACGGCCTGCATCACTCTCAGTCTAGCCACAGATGGCAGGGACTGAACTTGCAGTACAGTGGGAGTCTTGTTCTCCGCGCCTATGTGGCAAAACTGAGACAAACATACGGAAAAGGGGGCGTAAAGGGACAGCGGCTGTTATGGCGCGAAGCAAAACAAATAGCGCGGAGACATCTTGGTGGCTTTACGGTCGAAGGCACACAGCGTGCGCTTGTGGCGTCACGGATCAGAACCCGGTTCATGCCCTTCGACACGTCATCGCTCCGCTCATTTTTCCCCCCGCGCGCTGCCTAAAAAATGCCCTTAATATAAGAGAAAATAAATCGTCCTCTGGCGACATTTGTGCCTTCACTAGCTACAGCCAGGCTTCAAGTACACAGTCGCCAAAACAACATGGCAGTTGTGTACAAAACAGACACCCCCATTATCCTGAAAGTACCGAAGAGTGGCTTGTTAAAGACGCTCTTTCCCCCCACTCACGGTATCAGCATATGAATATCATTGGGACAGGAAAAACATAATCACTTTGAGGCATTATGAAACCATCCACTTCTGGCTGTATTTTTATATTGTTTTCTCTGGTCATTATTCGTGCCTCGGTATTATCAGGCAGACAGCGAGAGGGAAAGGGAGAGCGAGAGAGTTGACCTCCTGATAACGTGGGCGGGCATTACCACATCAAGAGGTGGTTGACAGGCACAAAAGGCTTCGGCCCGCTCAAAAAAAAAAAAAAAAAAAAAAAGTCGACTGGATATTGAAAAAGTGACAGTGTACCATTATGTAAGTGCACATTATATGGCCAAAAAAACGTTTTCCTCTACGAGTGAAGCATGCCACGCCGTTATACATAGCAGCTTCGAGTCTATTTCAGAGTTAGAGAGAGAGAGAGATGAATAGAGAAAAAGGAGGTTGGCTCCAAGCGTAAAGGAGTCACATGCAGACATTTATTTATCTGTATACAACCACAACAGTATGACCACGCGCTGCACGACGACTCCCAAAACATCTGTCTCCCCCAACCATTGGTCTGCATTTACAGTCAACACGAGGTGATGAGTGAAGCGCTCCCGTGTGTCAGCAAACATTCTTGTTTCCAATAAGAACAATTACGCCTGGTGTGCCATAAAAGAACAAGGAACATAAGGGACCGTCGCCGTGTCCTGCTGGTGTCACAGTGAGTCATATGTCATAACGTGCTACAGTATCAAACTATGACGCAGGAGGCTGAAAAACACCGTGTCAGCAATGGGCAGGGGTAACAGAATGAATGAATGAATGAATGAATGAATATACAGATGAATGACATTTTTACAGAAAACGTCTGCACATGACAGAAGCCCTTGTAAAAGTTATATCGTGCTGTCAGAGGTGATGTGAAGTGCCGGACTGGTGTCATTTGAATAAAAAAAGCAGAAAAACAAAAAAAGATGAATGAGCGCCGGACTGAGCGATGCAGTAAATTGTTCATCATTTTGTCAGCTAGTAATTTGAGTTACCTGCCACGCTTTAAAATGCAACATTATTTGTTTCCATCCTGCAGCATCAATCATGTTTTTTGTGAGGTAGCATATTAATTTTGTGATTTTTCATAGCAGGAGAAGCATGCTCTTTTGCAAGGACACAAGTGAATAAATGAGCGAATTGTTGGTGTTTGCAGTGCAGTAGCAACACGCATGCAGATCCATGAGTCAGAGTGTGCTGGGAGATGCACAGGCATGGCATGGAGAACAGTAACGTAGCTACATGTCAGTCTAATTTCAATCAAACTGTTTCTGTAGCCTGAAGTGGTTAAAAATCATTTTTAGTTATTGTTTGAAGCACCATGCGGCAGCGTGTGGGTGGGCTATTCTACATCAGGACATTTCAAATGGTGTCAAGCAGTTCAGTTGTCAGTCAGAAAAGTATAATATCCCGACTTGAAAGACTTTCCTGTGATCGTTTTGGCAGTAATTGTATTCTGTAATGCAGATGGTCGGGCAGTGGCGCTTGCTTGAATCCTTCTCACACTTGATAAACACTGCTGATAGTTTATGTTTAGGACACTCAAAATTTTTTCCCCTTCTTGTTTTTCATAGTGGAGACTGTAACTTACTGTCCCTGGTCCAATCCCATTTTACCCTTTTTTGCATGCTAGACCCACGTGGCAGAAAGTAGGCAGTTGTCTTGCTTTGCCTGCGGTGAATCTATTTCACACTAAAAGTCCCATTCAGAATTAGCAGCCTCTCTCCATTGATTGCAATGAAAACTGAATCCTGCGGGACAATTTAATCCTGTTCGATATTAGTGAACTTCCTACGCCCTTGCCGCTGACGTGCAAAGCTTGGCGCAGCTTTAATGTGATGCAGCACATGTGAGATTCATTATGATTTGAATATCTTTTGGTTTATCGAGCGTCAACTTATTTGACTAATCTCTAATCCACAGCAAATTATCACTATCACCTACATATTTAAGTATTTGCCAGGCATATAAGATCATCTTTGCATCAAGCCCAATCAGAAAACCAAGTCATTCATAATGCAAGGGCAAAGTAACCCCTTGAGCTTTCTTAAATTTCACCTTAAGTGGCTTCAAAATTCTATTTTTTCCTCCAAACTGCACAACAATGTCACATTCATACATATTCTGTATCTGCTGGTTGCAACATTTCATTGAAACTAAATCACACTTATAATGAGTGAAATATTCTAACCCAAGATTTCATTGTTTTATGGCTGCAGCATTACATCAAATAGAAAATATCTACATGTCTTGTGCATCATTTTATACACATTTAACTGTAATTCAGCAGGACATATTTGGCATCTTTGGAAACCTTGGAATCTCCACTACAATTTAAAATAAAAAATTCTGTGGGTTTGAACAAAGCTTGGCCACGCAGCAACAGCAAGCCCACCCGAGGGAGTGGTGGAGTCGCAGAGGTCAGAGAGCCCTGTGTTATAAAGGAGCAATACACTCTGCAACCTCCAGACGCCCAGTCCTTGAGGTCAAGCGGACAGATGTACGGACGGGCTGACTGACAGACAGAGTGGTGCCAGGATGAAACTCCACCCTCCTGGCACAACAATAAGAGGACAGGGTTGTCAAGTCACACTCCATGTGTAGGGCAAGATCAAGATCTCATAGGGCACTGGAGACATAAACAACCGTGAGATCCGCAAATGGAAACCGAGCAAATCAGGACACACACACACACACATTCACTCACACACATATGAAAACCAGATTAAGGTGACTTATATTCACCAGTGCACCCTTAGGTCATTCAGGAAAGGGCTACTTGTGTTTATAAAAACAGTGACCCTTCTCTACTCTGACCTGTAACCCCAAGCGGTCCCAAGTGTTGAAAGCCACCTCAAATGACCTCACAAACTATTTGAATTGTTTTGCCATGGCAAGGCTGCAGAATATATCGAATGTCTGTATCACTGTGGCCAGATAAATTTCTATGCATTCATGGTACTTGTCATTTAAAGCATTTCTGATTATGCGTCTGTCATATTTACTATGCAATGATCTAATGCCTTTATACAAACAAAAGAAAGAAAAGGAGCCCTTTGTGAACTGTGATAGTAAAACCTTCACGCTAACCCTGAATTACATCTCAGCTGCCCATTTATACTGAATTATTGTGTCATTTTTCATCAGGTCACGGCAAAAACAAATATTCATCTAACATAAAAAGCTCCTTTGGGTGTTTATGTGGAAACAATAGTGGCGCTTTAGCCTTTAAATCAGTTGAGACGGCTGACCTTTTTGGTGGTGCGGCAGATACATGGCACCACTTGGCATGAAGTATGATGAATTAGCCTGCCTCCTTTAACAATGCCTTAAATGTTTAACGGATATAAACACGTGAACGAGGCTGAGAGAGCCGCTGAGCCGCTGAGGAGATTTCTCGCACACACCGCGCCGAAGAATAAAAATCACACTAACCGCCCCTGACAGTTGTTCTTTTCAGTTGGAGCTGAAACTGTGCATTACACACAGGATCTGAGATGCGCTCCTTTCTCGGCGCAAAACTTCACTGTAGGGAAGAAGGGATGGAAATCACACATTAAATCCAACGTCACATGGTGCCAGTGCCCACGCGAGACTCAGGAAAGGGGCTTTGTGGAGGGAAAAGCAGAGCCAGTGAGACTCACATAGGAGAAAAGAGGCTTATCTTTTTCTCTCTCTCTCTCTCTCTTTCCCCCCTCACTCTTCTTAGTTCCTACTCATGCTCCTGGTTCCCATGGCAGCGCTGTGTTTGCATGAGCACCTGACTCACGGCAGCTCTCCTGGCTGTGGGGGAGTAGCGGCGAACCAAGCCAGATGCCCTCTCTCTAGGTAGCGGGCTACCTCTTCTGTCTCTTCCCACACAAACCAGCCACACCGTGTATCTTCATCTCTCAATGACACGAAGTGGGGTAGCAGAGACGAGGACTAGAGAGGCTGGAATTGGCCTCAGGTGTCTTTGCCCGAGAGCTGTGTACCTGACAGCACCAGGTCAGTGACTCAAGGGAGAGCCAGACACCAGTGATGCCTCTCAAGCTTTTTGGCCCCTAAAAATGTTGATCCCCCGACACAAGCAGTCACCTGCACAATTGTGATACCAAGAAAATGATTGTCACGTTCACTTTTGGTGTATTTGCATTTGGTAATCTGCTAAAAAGGAAGATAACAAATGTATATAAAGGAAATCCAACATTTCGGCATTCACATCAGCTTGCACAGCCTGCAAAATCATCTTGCGATCTCTCAGGGGGGCCGTGAGTCCCAGGTTAAGAACCTCTGCTTTAAAAGCTACATGTTACACAGGCAGCACTGTATGTAGAGAGCAGATGGTGTAATGAGATATGATCGCACTGTCAGAGCCTCTGCCTGCATGAGATGGTACTTACACAGCGGCACAGTAATCATCATGCAACCATGTATTTTTTCCGTCAAATTACCGCCTTGTAAAATCAAAAGCATTGCATAAGGGGTCACAGCGTGCAAGGGGTCTCCCTGAAAGTTCAAAGCTATGCATTTCAAATGATTCTTATGTTTTTTTCCTCCCCGCAATTATTAGTACATTTGGCTGCTACAGCATCCATATGTGGGCCTGTGCAGCTCAGGTGGTGCCGCACGGCGTGATCGCTGCCAGGGTTAGGGGCTCCATTCCCACAGAAGCCACCCCTGCTAAAAATATACACACTCACTGGAGTGTAAGGTGCTTTGGAAAACAGTGCACTGTAAATTTCATGTTAGCACTCTGGCATTTAAGGCACGCTCTAGACTGGGGGTTGAAAGGTGTGCTTACAGTACAATACATCCTCCCAAAAGTCTGACCTGATTTCCAGTTGTCGTATAAACAGCCTGCAGACTCACACCATCCTGCTCAATTATGTAACTCAGGGCTGTTGCGTAAGGGAAGTGAGCACAGCCCGTCAAGCGTGATGCGATGGAGCTCTTTCCTCAACACTTCACTGTGTTGTTGGGAAAACAAGTGCATATGAACAGCCCATCTGATTCCAGATAATGACCCGTTACCTTAGAGAGATAATATCGTGTTCAGGTGTATCTAGGTCTTAGTGTTTGTGCACATGTGTACGTACAGTAAGTGTGTAGGCATGTGCATGTGTACTGATATGTGTGTTTGCGCGCGCTGCATGCATGAGTGCATGTGTGTGATGGAGAGGTGGGAGGGTGAGTGTGTGTGTGTGTTTAGGGGGGGGGGTAAAGGGATGGCTTTAAACTGACAATTCTTCCTCCACACATAATGGACGGCTTTCAAAGTGAAATGAATGGGCTTGAAATGGGCTAAAAAGAATGTTTTGTGTGCTGTCAGATTGGCTTTCAATTGCATGGAAATCGGTTAGCGCCAACAATTGACAATTCTAGTGCTGAATATAGGGGGTAGGCGGACTTCCTCACCCTACTGCAAACAGGATTGCTCCTCTGTATCAGTGCGAAGGCACAGCACACAGCACGGGTGAAGCCAAAACGACGGAGCACACAACTGCAGGATTAGACCATGCGAGTAAAAACATCCCTTCATAGTCTTGTAAGGAATTTAGCTAGTGTATGAACAGACACTAGCACACAGTACAAAAAGGAACCTTCACTTACAAAGGAACCTTTCTCACAGGTCTGACCTTGTGCTGGTCTACACTGCTCAACTGACAACACTGCATGCTTATGACTCAAGAGCTTATCATTTGAGATTTTACCATAACAAAGAAATAGCAATTTACACAACGATTTCTGAATGTAAACTCACTTGATTTAGGGAAATAATAAAATACATGCAGTCTTGGTAACCCTGAATAGGAATGTAGTACAATACATAGGCTTTTTTATTATTATTATTATTATTATTACAGCACATAGATCCTTAGATTGAGGATTAAACAAATGCTCAGCGTCAATATGAACTCACTTGTCAAAATGGACACAACTCACTGTTAGACAAATGTACTGTATGTGTGGGCCTAATTCCTTCAGTGCCAAGGGCTCAACTCTATTCATGTCAACACTAATAAGAGCACTGTATTTACAGAGACGGTAGAAACCATCATTAACATCTGTCCCTTACAGCAAATGTACATTAGTCATTCTAAATAAATAGCAATGTGTTATGTGTTGGTCTTCCAGATGTTCATACATGCATTCTCTAGCACATGTACAAAGCTAGTCATGGTGTTAACATTGCCCCAGGCAGTTATAGCGGGGCTGCTGCATGACTGCACCATGTGGAAAGTACAGTATGGACAATACCCTCGTCAACAATGGGAGCCTTACGCCCTCTAGTGATGAATGGTGATAATGAATTAACGCCAAACAACAGCTCAGTGCATTTTCGCTCTGGTCAACTAATGTGATTTTAATGATTTTCATGCATGCCCGAGCCTGTTCAATAATTTATGTGGATGTCATTAACCTGACAACAAATCTGAGTAATACAGAGATGAAACATCAGTCTAATAATGAGAATACAGCTGAAATTCATTTGGATTTCATTTTAATAAAAAATCATTTCACACTGTACAATAAAAATATCCAGTGGTACCATTTGACCAGTTTTGTGCTAAAAAGAAAAATAATTAAATAAAAAAAAAATCAAAACAACTGATGAAATAAGAACTAAAACAAATACCCCAAACCCATGTGTTATTTCCCACTCCAGTAAGGATGAAGTTAATCTTCATTTTCATTTCACTCAAACCAGAATACAAATTGAAACTGCAACTCATAAAAAAGCTTTACTGACACTAGGAATGTTTTTATATGGCAAATGATTGACAGATAGTGAGTTGAGAAGACAACTCGATGATATTGAAAATAAATCCTGAACCCTAACGAGAGTACTACATAAGCAGTAGTGCTGAAATTTAACAGCTCACTGATATGTTATGGCCAAAAACAACTTGCAGCCCCTCACTCAGCCTACACTTGGAGCTCCAGATCTCAAAATGCTTGATTTACATAACTGTGGTAAATATAATCCTATGCTATTACCTGGCCCAAGCAAAATTGAAGGTTGTGAGTTATCTATCCACGCCACCAACAAACCTCATTTGATGGTACGGCGCATCAATCATACTTCACTGTGCGACACGCTGTAGCACTGAGTCGTTACATGAATAAAGTCTCCCGCTTGTTAGCTTGGACAGTCATGATTCAAATCTCTTAAAAATATTCTATGGTTATTTAGATGGCAGAGTCATATTGACAAAAGTTATTCCACCTGACCAATCAAAGGAAAGCTATGAAAAACATTTAAATCATTTATAGATATCTAAGTCTTTCGGATCTAATAGAATACGAGGTGTAGAGGCTAAGAGGCTTAATGCATCTGGAGCCTACCGCGATAGATTTTGTCCACATTTATGGGCATGTGTCACAATCCAGTAAAATGTCTTGCACCATAAAGCACAAGGCACAATCAGATTTGATCTGAATCTAATTCAAATAAGAATGTGTGTGCTGAGTTTAAATTAGGCCTGAATTAAATCAACCTAGATACAATCCACACATTTTAAATAACATATACTTTAAGTACTGGGTGTAACATTTGTGTGTGTGTGTCTGTGTGTGTGTGTGTGTCACGTATGTGGGTGCAGATAGAAAATGGCTCCTGAATCCTCCAGTCTTTTTAAGGCCTCAGCTTCATGATTGAGGTCGTGGTAAGAATCCTGAAACGAAGAAGAAGAGTTGCATTAGTGTTCACAGAAATGAGCTATGTGACTTGTGGTAAACTAAACAAAAAAGAAACCGACTAGTATGTGTAAGCACTTTGAATCACCTCCTGGGAATGTCTGGCAAGGGAAATTAAATGAGTAACCCCCACTATTATCTCAAACCAAGAACTAAAGTTCACTCAATTTTCATTTGGGTTGATAGATAACTCATGTTTGAAAGAACAGTCTTGACCTCAGGCACCTAGCTAGCTATATAGCATCTTTACATTGCTGTCTCGCTAGATAGCAGTCACAGTAACTGATGTATGCAGGGGATATTGTTTTCACATGCCAGTCCAAGTTTCAGTATTTCCAAAGTTTAGGATGTTTTTCTGCACTGCTAACAGAAAGCAGAGGAGCAGCGGGACGTGACCATGGTGATAAGCTACTAGAGATGGGATTAGTTATAAATCCGCCTGAGAATAGCTATAATAGCTATAACATTAGCTAGCTGCTGTCTACATTTTAACATTGCTTTGAATGTTTTCCTTCATGGCTACTGTAGAACAGGGAGCAGTGGTTGAATAACTAGCTAGGCAAATAGCTACAGGATGAGATTTTTTTTTATTCTGCTTGATATTTACTTTGTTACAGATACGCTTTATCAGAGATAGGTACTTGAATGATAAGTCTAAATTTCTTTAAAGTTTACCTGTGCTTTTCTCTATTTCTTTCTTTAGGCTACTGTCAACAGATAAGAGTGGAGAACCACAGAGTAAACCACACAGTAAATACTTTGCACTTAACTAGCTATAGTTACGCTTCATACAGTTGTCAGGTCAGCAGTCATTGCATTTATTACAATTATATGATTATTCTTCTTTGTTTTTACACTGCATGTCACTATTGCTTTGTATTTGCAGTATTTTTCCCTGCATAGTAAATAGGAGCAGAAAGGAGCAGCAGCTGGTCCCGTACAGGTAATGTAACAAGCTGACCAAAGAGCAATGAGATAACCAAATTATGTGTATTTGCATAGCCTCATACAGTTTCACAAAAGCCACATTATGAAAATTAAAATGTGATAATGAACCCACAACCCACAAAGATATGGGTGAGGAGGAAGATATAACTCATCGTGACAGAAGGAAGAAACCTGGGGAGGAGATAGAATGTCACACAGGCAATGGGTCTACCCAAATGAAAAGGCAAATATTTAAGGTTCATGACAAAATGATAAGATGAACTTTTAAACAATTTTGAAATGCCATTGACATCTGTATGTGATTTACACTGTCAAGTTACATTTTGTATTTTAAGTCAGTGACAAACCCCTCTCTGCATCCTCTTATAAATTGTAATAATAAGCGCTTTAACATTATGGATAAATTGTGTTAATTATTGCAAACTGTAGCACTATGGTGAAAAATACACAGACACATGAGAAAGGATATGAGTTGACTGTTATACAAAACAATTACATCATTTATGTAATTGATATTTTACTAAATGATTAAATTGTTACATTTTACTAAAGTCTTGTTTGTTACCTAAAATTGCTGCACATGCATGACCTCTACAAGTTAAAGAGTGAGGATGTCACCTCTTGGTATCTTAGGTGTATCAGATAAAATTTGACTTTCCCATCACCACAATTCACATGTGCTCTACCCATAATCACAATATTTCTGGCAGCATTTGAAGGCAGCATCTGCTTTCTGCTATAGAGTCACTATTGGTGTACTGTAGAATAAACCGTTGTCAGTAAGGAAAACCCAGGCAATAATAAGGTAAATATTGCACTTGCGCAAGTGTTTGGCTTCAAATCCCTTTTGGAGAAATTTTATGGTCTTTTTTGCCCTTTTTAGTCAACTTTTGTTGTTTTGGAGAAGACTAACACAGAGCTTTGCTGCGTGGATATAGAAACTTCACTTGTGTTTTGACTGAGGATCAGTGGATAAAGACAAAAAAAAATCATATTTAGGGTGAACTGCTACTTTAAAAAAGATAGCAACACCAGACTACACGGGGGTCTCTGAGCTGCCAAGAGTAAAGCATGTCAGCCTGTTAGTGAATAAAACCTTTTACATTCACAAAAAAAAAAAAAAAAAGTTAAGCCTCTTTGACTGTAGGTCCCTGATGCAAATTCCCCAGTGAACTCCCTAATTTGGCGCTTAAGCACATGACTAGACACATACTGACCAAACAAGCAAATTGCATTACGAGCGCACACTTAGACTACATTTGAAAAAGAGGATTGCTACACACCTTCATAGACTTCATCGTGTCGTACCCATAGTAATGGATGGGATAGTTTTGGTTTCCGGAGGTGGGGTATCCAAAACCAGCGATATGGACCACATCACAGTAGTTGAGAGCCACAAACACAGCTAGGATACCCGTGGTTGGATGCACCGGCTTCTGAAACAAACAAAAGCTTATGACAGCCCACTAGTGTGATACTGCTACTACAGATGTTGAAAATGTGTGTGCATGCTCAGCAAAAGCCTTCATTAGAAAAATATGTTATGAAAAACTGTCTGTATTTTCTGAGAGCTGTAGTCAAGTGTCTCACTCTACCTGCTAAGATGCAGCCCCCCATTTAGCCACTAGGTGGTGGTCAAAAACTACAGAGGCTGATAGGTTTTTCTGATTCACACTGCCATTTGAAGTCCATCAGGCGCAGCATGAGGCTTTTCTTGAGGATGATTATTTTTATTTCACAACATAACTTTATGCAAACCTGCTATATCATCTTTAAGACACCTGGTATCAGTGATATATTACTGAACTATGTATAATCTGCCTCAGAGCCAAAGAAGTGGCCTCAATGTTCCAATCAAACCAAACTGCAAAGCCGGAACTCATGAGCTGATTATAATCCAAACTCAAACACTTAGATCACTGGAGACCTTAATCCTTAGTTTATAGAGAAAACACGTTTTTGATATGGCAGTTTCTGTCATGGTGGCCCAGCCAGATAGTGAAAATCTGCCAGCATGTATTAGCTTGCACGCTTTGACATTTAACTGTAAACTTCCATCTCTTCACCAGCAATCAATTTTTATTGAATATAAAATGATGTCAACAACGGCTTGGCTCCCTGCCAATGAACAAAGGCAGTGGTTGATAATTAATTTTCTGTGTCATTCATCACAAGCCATGTTATTATGGATTCAGTTCAGTCTTTGCACTGGTGTTCAAAAACACATTTTGCTTGGTTCCTGTGCAGTTTCACTTGTTTCAATAACTTTGAGTCAAGGGAAATTATATGAAATGTGTGGAATAATCTGCAACACATTTAAAGAAGGAAAAAAAAATCTTGATTATAACAAAAAACGTTACCCATCTTTATTTCATGTACTGTGAACTGAAACTTCTCTGTGTTCTTCTCTGCCTCACACACTCCTCTGTCAATGATTATCCATGTTCACAGAGGCAAAGAGAAGCAGAATCATTTCCACATGAACTGGAGATGGAGCAGAGTCCCTCTTTCCATGCCTTTCCAAAATGTTGTATACTATCCTAATAGCCTTTCCGTATCTCTCCTTCTATCTTTTTCCATGTCATCATAAACTTTCCTCTGCTATTTCCAAAGGAATTTCTATTGTCCAGTATCCTACTCATGCATGTGCTAATGTTTACAATAGACTTGTTTCCACATTTTCACTGTAGCACACAACAGGCCATCCAGGGTTTAGTGTTGCCTA
Organism: Holocentrus rufus; assembly: GCA_900302615.1. Lineage (NCBI taxonomy): Eukaryota > Metazoa > Chordata > Actinopteri > Holocentriformes > Holocentridae > Holocentrus > Holocentrus rufus. Next base: position 12,087 of record OMLF01021346.1, on the reverse strand, counting down.
ATCATTTGACTTCAACCAAAACCAAAGAGCCTTTGTCAACAATGGTTTCAGATAAAACACTTGACGCTTTGATGATTTCATATTTATTTTTAGAAATTAGCCCCAAAAGTCCCTGTGAAGGCTCCAGCTGTGAAAAATAGGCTATTGACGTGGTGGGGAAAAAAAAAATACTGTTTCTACTCAAAGTTTGGTTACAAATAAAGACATTCTTTGTGGTAGAACTAGGACAGACGGCTCGTCCAAAACAATTGGCTGCGTGACTTCTGCAGTGACCTTGGAGGCTTTTTTGATTTTGACGCAAAGCATAACACATCAGTCACATGTTCATATCACTCTGTGTGTGTGTGTGTGTGTGTGAGAGAGTGAAAGAGTGAAAGAGAGAGAGAGAGAGAGAGAGAGAGAGAGAGGGGGGAGAGGGGGGGTGGGGGGAG
>OMLF01021339.1:0-11363 GCA_900302615.1 Holocentrus rufus | reverse complement strand
ACCGACTCATATAAGAACAACAACAAAATCCTGCTGTACTTTATTTTCACAATCAGTAAAAACATCCTCAAAATAACTTACTGACTGGTACTGACATATTAATACTACTACTATTACTACCACTACTACTACTACTACTACTACCACCACTAGTAATTTTACTGCTACTACTGCTACTAATGTTACTGCTGCTGCTACTACTACTACTGCTACAACTATTACTACCACTACTAATACTACTACTACTAATAATATAACTATTGCTTTGCTACTTCTGCCACTACTGCTGTTATTGCTGTTGTTACCAATGCTATTGCTACAAATACTATTACTGCTGCTAGTACTACAACTGCTGCTGTTACTACTACTATACTTCTAATATTGCTACTACTACTGTTACTTCTGCTGCTACTACTGTTATTGCTACAAATACTATTACTGCTGCTAGTACTATTACTACTTCTACTACTACGACTGCTACTATAACCGCTGCTGTTACTATTGCAAATACTGCTGCTACAACCCTGACTAGCCCTACTTTGCTGAATAGTACTACTGCTGCTGCTGATAGTGCTACAACTCATATTATGATTACCATTAAAGGGTTATAAAAGTCTAAAGAAAATGATGTAAACAGTAGATATAACCACCTTGTTTTTTTCTCTATATCGCTCAATTGAAAGAACTTGCTGTGCATTCTTCTAATCTGATTCAAAAATCCCAACACCTTCAGATTGTTGTCAAAAATCAACAAAGCTTATTAGCTGTATTACATGCACATCAGAAAGCACATCTTTTAATCTCAGACTTGCTCTCTCCCTCATCGTCCTCCTTGTTCCTACAGGAGCTCATCGATGCCGCCATGATGAGCACCAGCCTCGGCGGGATGCCCGGAGGAGGAGGAGCAGCAGGGGTGGGCAGTTTAGCAGGAGGAGTGGGAGGAGTAGGGGCAGGAGGAGGCGCGTCGGGTCTCGGAGGGGAGAACGGCCGCGTGGTGGCGCACGATTTCCCCAAAGCCGGAGCTCAGGGTCTGCCCTGCATGAGCAAGGCGGCCGGCCTGGGACTCTCCTCCACGGGCATGTGATCAGAACCGAGACCCCCCCATTGGACGGAAACCCTGTCTGTCTACCTGTCTGACCCGTCAGTCTGTCGGCATGGACGTTTGTGAGAGGAGAAGGAAAGAAGAAGGAGAGCTGGGAGAGAGGGAGGAGATCGGCAGAGAAGAGAGAGGGAAGGAGAGACAGAGAGAGGGAGGAAAGGTGGGGAAGAGGGGCAAGACAGAAGACGTGAGGGAAATAAAGAGGAGGAGAGAGGGATGACGGAGAGAGGCGGTGACTTGTTTGCATGGCAGGCAGGCAGAAGGGGAGGCGGGGGATCCGAAGTGATGAAAGTGAACTGACTTTCCCTGCTCACCATCACTGGACTAATCCACTGGATAACGGGGTCAGACTGAAACCCAACAGAGATGAACTGAACAGCCCGACACAGAAACCAGCGGCACAGAACGCTAACCCGAACACAACCGGACCCAGCGGAGCGGAGCCGAACCAACCCGGCCCGGGGTCAGAGAGCTCCGGTGGACTCCTGCGGGCTTCGGCGAACTGAAACCGAAACACTTCTTTTTTTTCTACAAGCGCTGTCTTAAACAAAACTCTTCTTGCTCTGCAGAAACACAGAGCCCAGAGGAAAGCAGAGGAGGAGTCGTTTTTTAAATTTGTTGTCTTTAAAAAAAGAGAAAACAAACTGATTGCACCCTTTGTTCTCCTCATTTCTTCTTTCACTCTTTTCTTCCTTCCTCCTAAAGCAGGGTAGCGACACCTGCCATCCCCTCTGCTTCTTCATCATACACATGCAAATTTCACCTGCAGACTAGAGATGCTCAAGTATTCAGAGTTTGGGTTTATAAGCATTATAGCTCTTTTTTTACGATAACATGGATGAACTCTTGAGTAAAGCAGCTAGAACATGCTGATAATACGCAGGATACTGAGGCATGTAAACACTTTATCCAGTCAGTTTTGGCTCTTTCTCCAAGATTTCACTCTGTCTGTTCATGCAGGCAGGGACACACCAGGTCAAAATGCTAAGATCAGTCAGCTTTTATGAGCCAGCATCATGCATCCTGCGTGCATGTCAACATCTCCCTCAGCCAGCCCGTCGTCCTCAGTGCAGACCTGAGCAACAAGACAAGCCCTCGTATCACTGGTTCAGACTGCACAGGGAAGATAAAAGAAGTGTGGGAGCACCGAGCCCGGAGCGATTAGCCTCCCTGCCTCTGTTTTGCTTAGCCGATAAAATACATTTTTATTGTGTTCAGACAGGCAGATCAAAACCGATTTTTTTCGCACATTCATGTGGCTTGTAAGACAATTCAAATTTTGTCTTTGAAAATGCAGCTCAGTCTGATGATTTCAGATCAGATTTTTCAAGTGTTTCTTTCCGTGACTCCGCGCCAGACAGTAATTTAATGTTTCCGCAAGAAGCAAAAGAGCAACAAACAAGGACGAGAGCCGGTGAGAAAACAGCAGTCTGGGCAGATGAAGGGGTTTTCCCGCCTGTCGGACAACATGGCAGACGTCGGCCTCCTCCATGGCTGTCACTGTCTCGCTCTATCAAAGCACTGTCAGAGCACGACAAAAACAACAAACTGCGTTCAGCACGTTTCACTGAAGAAGAAAACGAGTTGACAGACGTTTCAGCACTGAGGCTTTCATCAGTGCGCAAACACAAGACTTCATTTTCTACCATTTATAGTCCTCATCTGCATGCATTTTCTTTCGTACATAGGACATTATTAACAGGATAAAAGATTGAAACGTCAGGTTGGTTAGACCATTTATAAATCAGTCTTTCATTTTATTATTATTTTTTTTTGCATATACATAATTTTTTGTAGTTTTTTTTTTTTTACATGTAAGAAGCATATGCATGTACATGTCGGCTATAAGTGGTCTGCAGTCACACCTGAGTGCCTACGCTGGTTTCTGAGGCTTATAAGGCTCAGGACGTCTTGTTTATGCATGCTGATGAAAACCTGAGTTATCGTCTGTCAATTAGTTTCCCGCCTCAGGAAAATGTATCGAACACAATTTAGCATCTTTGTCATCAAACCAACAGACAGTGCTTTGAAGATTTTTAGATTTTACACCATTTTGTTTTGACCACAGTAAAACACGAGAAGCTATGAGTATATTGTCTCATTGTATAGTGCAAGTAGAAAAATGCCTCTTGAAAATGGAAAAAGCAACAATGAAACTTCCATATTAGTCCTAGAGCATGCACACACCTGCATCGTTACAAAGCAAATTAATGCAAGTTAATGATTATACTGCTTAAACATGCAAACCTGTCCTGGTCACTACAAATGACAATATGGACAGGCAGCCTTAACAATCAGATTTGAGAAACAAATTGGATTTGCCTGCTGTGTGAATAAAGCCTGAGTTTATGTGACAAGGTTAAAGGTGTTGAGGTGCTGATGCCTGACATGTTTGGGTGGACGTCACTTTGGAGGCTTTTTTAAGTGCCTGGCAAGGTCAACACCAACCACACTGGGTGTTCAAAAACATCTGAAATGACATATAGAGTAGCTCACTCCAAAAAAGTATATCATTCATTTAGAATAAAAAAGAAAAAAAATATATATATAGCTGGAATGAAAGTACAAAGTGTATCAGGAAATATAATTTTACTATCTGAAGAGATTTATTTATTTAATTTATCCCCCCACCCCCCAAATTCAGTGCCAGCTGTTTGTAAATGAACCACATTCATTTTATTTTGCTCAGGTGTCTTTCTTATTTACCCTGATCCTGGATCATGTAGTCAGTCATTTGTGAAGCTCACAGCTACACCTGCTACATGAACCCACAGTCACTGGATGTCTAAAATTGGTATATTGCATCGCTGTTGTCAGTGGAAATGTTTTTTTTTTTCAGGAATGAAGAAGAAAATGTTTATCTTATTCTTAATGTCCATGCATTTTTTGAAATAATGCTTTTGCAGTTTATTACTGTCAACATCCCGGACATCATGAACTCTGGAAACTTTCAGTTGAAGGATGTTTTTATTGTGATAGCAGTGATATCATCTGGTGTGAAGCGATGGTCCTTTCAGTTGTATTCATTTGGGGTAAATAGGTGAAGGCAGGCTTTTGAAGAATTGTTTACAGCTGTATTTACATTGCAACGATTTAGCTGCTGCTTTTATCCAGAGCAGTTTGATCACCGCAGCTCAGATACTTATCAAGGATCAAATGAAGAAGTCTGCACACCGCTTCCAATTGTCCTGCATTTATTAAAGTGATTATATTTTGACTTCAGGTTATCATCTGGGGCCAGCTGCATAAAGACAGGGAAAGACTTTTTGCTAAACCAAATTTGTGCCAGATTTCCAAATGACATCTTCAACATGCCTGCTGCATGACAATGAATTGCTAGTGACTTATATAATATGGAACTACATAGTCATATAATCAAACCAATAGCAATACATGACAATACATAATCTAGCAATGTAAATTGATATTCTAGTATAAAGACAGTCTCTTCAAAAATAAGTAAATAAATAAATGAATAAATAATGATAAAAATTAGATTTTATATTTGAGATAGAGGAAAACAGTTTGCTTGCTGTAAACATCTCTTGTTTGCAAACTAGTCGACTAATTGCTTCCAGTAATTACCCAAGAAACATGAAACTAGAACACCTCGGTGTTGTTCCTGACAAAGTCTTTGGTTTTATCTGGGTGGAGGCTGGCTGACTTTACTGGTTCACAATATGTCAGTCCTGGTAGGCAGACTATGTTCAGGAAGAGGGTAGACTGCCATAAAGTATACACATTGTCATAATCCATGACCAAATCTATTGAAAGATGACAAAAATCAGATCCTAAATCAAAGATCATACGCTCACAGATACTGCACAGATACAAGTGCAGGTAATGAACCGACTTATTTGCTTGGACTGATAACAGAAAGCCCTGTTGCTGTTTGTTTGCATGCTAAGTTGTTAGCTGGTTTGCTAGCTTCATTTTGAATCTTGTCACGTTGACTTGCTCGTTGATTGGCTGTGAGATGAAGCGCCTGTGGACTCCTGGAAAAATGTGAATGTGTCTCCACCACAACCACAGCTCAGTGAAGTCCTCCTGCTTCACTGGCCGGCTTTAACACCGAGTCTGGTGGATTTAACCAACAGTCATCTTCCACACTGTGGGTGGAAGGGAATGGCAACAAGTTAATCGACTCTGCTGTCATGTGAAAACCTTGTAAATCCAGTCTTGGTTTTCATGTCATGCCTGGCTTCAGTTGAAGGATGCACGCTCCTCTGTGGGTTGAGAGAAGTCTAAGACCTTTCATCTTCAGAGAAGCTTTGAAAACTCGACTGGATAACTCAAAAATGCTGATTTTCTTAGTTACTGAAATGTTGGCATCTTGGAGACGTGAGGTTTGCACAGGACTTTATGTGGTTTACTAGAAGATGACAACACTGGAAGTTTCCATTTGAAACCCCACACAAACTCCTTTCTTCACCTTCATCAGTATGGACATCTAAATTGGGAGATTAGCCAGACTGGGTGATCTGTGAAGCCATATTTGGTTTGATATGACTTCCTGTGAATAGCTAATTGTTCCTGTATGTCACAGCTGGTGGATGTCTGGGTGTCTCTGATCCTGCTGTCAGGCTCCTCCAGCTCCTTCTGCATCATTTACTGAGGCTGTTTTGTCATTTTGTTTGTTTTTCTATATTTATATTTTTTCCCTTTCATAATTGCTAATCACAGCTTGTACTTAATTGCCAACAATCAATGTTTACAAGACTTCATACTGCTGAACTAAGAAATCGAAAGGATTTTTTAAATTTGTTGTCACAAATGATGATGAAGTGACAATGATTTGATGATGTCATATTCGCCAATTACAGTGAACTCAAAGGAATACTTCAATGTTTTGGGCAAAATGGCCATTTTCTGACGTACCCAGATTGAGACAAGATGTTCGATAAGAAATTCACCTCTCTACGTCCACTGGTTCGGTTCCAATGGTTAGCATTTCATGTTAGCTTAGCATAAAGACTTGAAGTATACAGGAGTCACTAGCCTAACTCCACCGAACCAGTGGACGTACAGAGGTGAAAATGGTATCAACTATCTTGTCTCAGTCTGAGTAATTTGGAAAAAGGGGATTTTCCCCAAAATATTGGAGTTTTCCTTTAAATGAATTGGTGACAGTGGAGTAGAAACGTATCTACGACTCGCTGGCTAGCACAGTCCATACTGACACATGGTACAGGTCAACAGGACTTCTTGTACAGTAAGAAAGGGTCATTCTCTTGGTAGACAGTAGACAATAGTTATGATGATAGTTTAAAACTAAAGACTATTTTATATTGTGGGGTGAATTTGTAAGTCGTCTACAAGATACATAAACTGCCAAGTGAGTGAGTTTGTCGAGTCTCTGGAAAATGGCTGTAGCTTATAAGGTGCTGCTGAATGGACAGACATCTGTAAAAAAGGAGAATGGGTTTGTGGGGTTTTCAGTTGAAGACGATGGACGTCATGTCTGCTTGGAACCAGGCAAACAAGGTACAAAGAAAACACATCGCAAAAACCACACATGCAAGTGCCCAAAAAGAAAGGGCAAGCAATCTTTTCTCAGAGAAAGCCTTTTTCCCAAAATAAGTTCCCCGTGTTTTTTGCCAGTGGTTGTGAAACTCTATGATTTGTTCATTTATCTTTTCTCTGGAGTAACAATTTATTGCAGCAAGTTGAGGTATTGAACAAGGTACTGAACGTCATCAGGCCAGTAGTTAGTCTTGCTTTAAAGGAAAAATCGACCATCTGATTCTTTTCCACTGTAATATATTGTCAATTTGTGATGTTCAGTACATTCCAGGAGGTGTTTTGTAATGAAATATTTTAATTTAGTTTTTGGTGTGTCCATTTCCCCTCGACCTGAGATGTCAACTTCTGCTTCAGTTTGAGATTTCCTACATTTCCCAGAATACTTTTCTACAGTTGAGAAAAAAACACGAGTGTCTCCCTTTATTCAAAATACACCTTGTGGCTGCGTTCTGGTCTATCTGCTGCTCCTGTGGTGGAGAAATTGATCTCTGACCTCGTTTGTGATGGACAGAAACCCTCGTGCTTTGATTGTGAGGGACTGACACCAAAACCTGCCATTTCACATTTATGATAAAGATTTTTTTGTTTGACCAGTTATCCACCGGAATGAGCACAATACAGCAAAATGAACCCAGGAATGCACAATACATCACCGATACTGGCATTTTAAAGTGTTAATGTTTCTTGAGTGAATTTTCCTCTAAATTGTGACTTTCATTGAGTGAGTCATGTATAATAAGCTGCTCATGTGACTCTGGTTAACGAGGGGAATCTGCCCTGCACTGTGGTTTAGACAAACAATACAAACAATTTTACTTTAACATGGAAGTTAAGAAAATAAATAGATAAACCAATCAGTAAATAAGTAAATAAAAAAAACATTGCTAATACCTGCTTTGGTCTTGATAAAAGACAGATTCATGTGTAAGAGCAATTTAGGCTGCATATTTCTCCTTCAGTGTTATTGGACTGCACACACTGCAAGGCAGTGCCACACATTAGGAGCTTTTTATACTGAAACTGGTGAAATATCAGGAAATACATGTTCACATTTGTATTTGTATGAAACCAATGATGTATGTGCCAAGCTAACCTTGTATTTGATGACTTCAAAATTTATAAATATTTTGATTTTGCTGATTCCGTTCATTGTGATTAGCCACACTTATTGTTGATTTACAAAAAAGTCTTATGTTGTCTCCACTATCTTAGTTTTGCTTCCTCGTCTAAATTTGCAGTAGTTATTTATTTGTTTATTTATAATGTAACCATCGTCTTCTTCTTTTTTCTTTCCTTTTTTTTACCCTTTTCTAACCACCCAGACTTTGGTACAGTTCAGCCACACCACAGGCATGCTGATGAGGAGCCCAAATGTAACTGGAACTGTCACATGTTAAAAGGCTGCTTGCAGGGATTCATCTGCACATTTCCTGCCTACACAGACAAAGTACCACTCCTGATCAGTATTCCAAAGGGTACTGATATTGTACTATAGCCATAATAGTCCAAGGAGAGGTACAGCACAGTGCAATGGACAAACTCAGACTGCCTGTATTAATGGAAATGCTCTGTATGGATTGAGAAAAAGGGATGGGGAGGGCTCTGTGGAATGAGAAGATATAAATAAAGTTTAGATTTTTGTAAACACTGGACTAAAATGTTGCTGACTTTATCTCTCTCCTGACACGCTCATCCACCCACCTTCTTCCTGCTAACACCCCGAAGCCAGGTTCCCACAAAGGCGCTCAGCCCTGTTTAATCGCACAAAAGAGAGTTATAAGGGCGCCATGCTGTGCTTTGCTGAATTTTAGAGACAAACAAACAGAGAAAGCTGCAGGCTTACAGATGATTGCAGTGCAAACTAGGTGTGTGTAGTACGTGGGGTGCAAGGTGATAAAGGCACAGACAAATAATAATTTTGAATTTTCCAGAAAATTTAAAATGATACATTACGATAGCAATCCTGGCAGTAAGTTAATCCAGCCTGACAATATTTAATTTATGGTCAGAGCTGAGATAGCAGCTCTCAGGAGGAGAAACCACCAGGGGATACAAGCTTTTAAACTTCAGAAAATCCAGAGGCTTCATTTACACTCTGCTCTGCCCCCGTGCCTAAACCTACTACTGAGCAGTGCAGTGTTGACACATTTTTGCAGAACGCAGAGAATACACAATGTTTTCCTCATCTGAAATCAAGCGATGAGACATTTTATTCATATTACCCTGAAACACAGGGTGACACCAGATGGGAGGCTAAATTGGGTTTAGCCTCACATTTCCAGTTGAATACTTGATGCTTTAGAAAAGTTTTATCTGCAGTGTATTGATGGAAAAATCTCTCACGGCTCTGTCAAAATGAAGGAGTGAGCATGGAATTTCCCTCCAGTTTAATTATCTGGCATTATCTGGCTATTCGCAGAGATGGCACATTTGAGTGAAGCAGTGCAGGCTGCAGATATCCACAGACACATGTAATATGCTGATGGAGTCGCTGAAGAAGTTTGTCTCTCGGTTTGAGAATGCCGCGCCTTTTCCTCAAAGAGTGTGAAGCACGGAGCTCATTCCAGAAACGCCACTGCAAACATAAACCACTTCACGAAGCAAATGACAGCAGTAACAACTTGGACGGGCAAACCCTCTGTATAATCTCGCCTTTTTTTGTGATTGCTGAAGGTGCTGACAGGTAAATTTGCCACCGATTTCAGAATTGAAAGAAGATTGCAGAGAAACTTTGTTTTGGAATCGCGAACTTGACGAGAGAAGAGTTGGATGAGTTTGTCAGTCAATATGCCGTCACTTCAGGTGATGTTTATAGACGTTCAGGAAAATTACCCTGCACGCTGTCCCCCGAATGGATGTGTTTGACTCACAGATGGGCCAAACTCTATCCTTAAAGAAATTTCATGTTTGTTTTCCCAAATCTGAGAGCAGCAAGAGAACTCCGTGAAGCCAGTTTAGACCAAAGATTCACGATGAGACGGAGCTGCTTTAGAACATCGCCAAGAAAAGTTGCAGCAGCATTTTCAACAGCCAACCAGCTCATATAACAAAGTATACAGAATAATTTTATATAGTTTGTGTTTTACTCAATATATATGGGCTGTATCAGAAGTGCAGCAGCTCAAAATCCCGCTCTTTTCTTTGCAGCAGACTGTGACTGCTACACTGTCATCGCTCTCATTCAGTTTTTAAGATACACCACAAAGTGTCCAACTATAAACCACCTTAAAACTTGGCAATTGGAAGTAAAGAGAGTCGTTGCTATGGAAACGTTACACTGTCTCATCAGAGATGTTTAGAGTATAATAAGAAGACGGTGCCCTCCCTCAGTTTACAATGGGGAATTTTGAATGTCGCTTTCCATTCACTTGGTGCTGTAGTCTGTACACGCGCACACACACACACACATACACACACAATAGCTTATAGTTCAAGTTCATGTTTATTTAGAGCCCAAAATCACAGTCTCAAAGGGCTTTATAGGCCCATGAGAAACAAAATAGGGCGACACACCCTGACTTAACCCTCATAGTGGGCAAGAAAAATCTCAGAGGTAAAGGAAAACATAAATCTTGTGAAGGACCACGGAAAGGGGGGGTCCTTCCTGGCCAGCCAGGAGTGCAACAGGTGCCGACCAAGTGGGCAAATTATCAAATTTAAATTAAACAAGTAGATCTAATAAAAAGAATAAAATGCAACAAGATGTACAGGTCATAGACTGTGAGTTTTATGGAGAACAAACTAGCAGACAAGCAGTCAAAGCAGGGGAACAGAAGCTTATTGCTGTTGTCAAAACCTCGTATCTTCAAATCGTGAGCTTCTCATGCACAAAAGAAAGCTGTCTCATTACCCTAACCTCCGTGTTTCAGTGCTCCTCCTGTTAGCTTCGAAAGGGTTTTCATTCACCTCAGGGAGATAGAGATGTCTCAGTCCATAGACAGCCACATAAGTTAAACATAACACTTAAAAGTCACCAGTTACGAGGGTTTCACCTGACAACACTGTGTTCATTAATGCCATATCTGACAGTGACATATTAGTAATAGCAGCAGTAGTAATACTTTATTGATCCCACTATGGAAAATCACAAGCAATGCAAGTCACAGCAGCAAACACAAACAGAGTGAAAACATAAATTAGTGTTTGAATGTTACTGTTGAAGTTTTGGGAAGAATGAACTTATTACTGAGTCAGTTTCTGTGCTGAATCAATAGAACGATGTGAAGTAGACTCTGAACTTTGAGATGCAAACAAATTCTACACTATATTTTAAATAACAACCAGAATGTCAGTTGGGCTTAAAGGAATACTCCAAAGTTTGGGGCAAAATACCCCTTTTCCAACTTACCCAGACTGGGACAACAGCAACCTCTGTAGCTGTATTATTTACACAATGTACCATGTGTGTTACATGGTAATGAAATACATGTCTTTGATTTTTTTTTTTCATTTTTCAAGTCATTTTCGGAGAAGTTAGATTGTAGCAAACAGCAGTTATAGTTCCAACGATCTAATTTCTATTTTCTTTTCTTAGGCTAATGACTCCTGTAGACTTCAAGTCTTCTTGCTAAGCTAACACAAAATGCTAGCCATCAGAACCGAACCAGTGGGCGTACAGAGGTGAAAATGGTATCAGTTTGTAATGAACACAAACAGCAAAGTCAAAAGGCCACAAAACAGAGGAGCGAATAAGAGCAGCAACAGCAACGTCTGGTGAAGAGCTAATATATCAAGCTAAATA
>OMLF01021336.1:0-10169 GCA_900302615.1 Holocentrus rufus | reverse complement strand
ACAGAGATTTGTGAATATGTTTCTAGACCTGAAAATATGTAATGAGTGGCTTATGCTTCATTTAACTCAATTTCAAAAACACAACACATATGCAAGTCAGCATCAATCAATTTGTAAGTTTGTGAATTTTGTCTCTTCTTTCGCCAGATCTGTGCTGAAATTTGTTTGTGGAGCTGCGCAACTACACCCCTACTAGGAAGGTGTGCCAATACCATCACCTCCTGGGTGGACAGGCTTCTGGCCTGGCACTGGTAATGGGAGAAGTTTGCCTTGAAGGCTCTCTCACAGAAAGAAGCGGTTAGATAAGGTTAGAGTTAAGATTAGGATGGGCATTCTGTTAAAAGCCTTCAAGGCAAACTTCTCCCATGTGCTCTGGCACTAGGTGATTCTAAGTGCTGTGATTTTGACATACAGAGATGTGTGTCAAAGGAAGGAAGAACAAAAAGGAAAATCCAATATAGTGTTTGGAGATCAAAAGCGTCCAGAACAGCTTCAGTGTGCCTTGGCGTAGATTCTACAAGTCTCTGAACTCTAATGGAGGGATGAACACCATTCTTTCAAAAGATACTGCACATAGAGAGGGATATTATATTAGGGTTGCAGTGCATAAACCCCCCATTTCAAAGACAAATTCACATTTGAGTAGATATGCTAAAACCATAGATGTGAGGAAAAAAGTGATTTAGTCAGATGCGTCGTCCGAATGCTTGACGCCCACAGTGAGGGGGTCCACTGGCATTGGCAAACTTTTTTTGGTTTGGGTCAACTCCAAATCAATATAAAGGTATTCAGAGAAATCACCTTTATCTTATGATGAAACATTTCTATCCTGATGAGAGTGGTCTCTTCTAGAATGACAATGCCTCCATCCACAGGGTACGATGGCTCACTGAATGGTTTAATGAATATGAAAATGATGTAAATCATTATACTCTGACATTCACAGTCAGCAATCTCAACCCAATGTTAGAATAGAGTTCATCCCTCCAGTAGAGTTACGGAGACTTGTCAAATCTATGCCAAGGAGTTTTGAAGCTATTCTGGTGGCTCATGGTGTTCCAACACCTTACTTAAGACTCTTTATGTTGGTTTTTCCTTTAATTTGTCACCCATCTATATACTGTGTGTTTCAAATACACATGATACATTGTGTAAATAAGACAGCTTCAGACTTGCTGTCAGGGTTATTTTTTCACTTTGACAAAGCTAGGGTAATGACTCATTTAGACTTCCAGTCTTTATGTTAAGCAAACACAAAATGCTACCCACAGGAACCAAACCAGTGGAGGTACAGAGGTGAAAATGGTATCGAAGATCTTGTCCCAGTCTCGGTAAGAAAGGGTATTTTGCCCAAAATGTTGAGTATTATTTAAAGGAACCTGTAAATTAGTGAGTTACTGGATTCAAAAATGAAATGTTAGTGCAGTGAGCTTGCACCTTCCACTGGGCTGATTACAAATCCTAGGTCTTGGTCATGTTGTCTGGTGACATGGCAGAGTCTGGGTCTGGAACAGTAACCCCCTTTGGTTTTCCTGGCCAGCATCTGCAGGTTCAGACTCATGGACACTGCCTACAGGAGAAAATATTATTCAGTACTCAACTCATGGAGAAAAAAAATCCAGAATTACTGGTATTATATCAACTTATATATACATATACTAATACAGATGCAGTACAATGACCTGTTCCCATTCTTCTCCTTTCAGCACCAACAGAAATAAATGTAAGCCACATGACTGGATCCTCCTCACCACCTGTCAATCAATCAGAGAGAGGGAGGGGGACAGAGAGAGACAGAGAGAGAGAGAGAGGGCGTTTCTCAATCTGCGTTCTTCTCTGTACTTGTGTGCTTGTGGACTTGTGAAACGATCAGTCGCAGCCCAAGTTCTGTTCCAATACACAAGTTCGCATTTAGCCAAGAACGGTTCAAATTCCCGGAAGTGTTCTTGACACGCCCATTTTACCGAGGATGCATTGGGGAGGAGACTTGTGTGGACTTGAGACAGTCCAGTATCCCAGAATGCATTTCGAACCAAGCAGCTGTTCCAGTTGCAGAATGTGTCCTTCCATCCTCGGGGATGTACTCTGGGGTCGTACTTACCAAGTCCGGACTCGCAAGTCCGAACTTGGCGAACTTGGTATTGAGAAAGGGAGAAAGAGAGAGAGAGAGAGAGAGAGAGAGAGAGAGAGAGAGAGAGAGAAGAGAAGGAGGGAGAGAGAGAGAGAGAGAGAGAGAGAGAGAGAAGGAATGAAGGAATGAAGGAAGCAGAGAATGATCCTGACCAAATCCAAGCTCAGTGACCACCAGCTAGCAATAGAAACAGGTGGACACAGACAAACATAGCTGCCCAGAGAGCAGCATACATGTGGTCACTGCTCGACAGGGGAGGTAGACAGAGATGCACCTCCTCCTCCACTGTGACAAGTTATTGAGGCTCCCTGTAGTGGGAGCCTCAATAAGAGGCTCCCACTACAGGGAAATATCTAATAAAATAATTTCCTAACATTAACTCCAGAGGAGCAGCTGGTGGTAATCCTGGGTGAAGGAACAGCAGCTCCTCTAGCTCCTCTCCTCTGCCTGCCACAGCCTGAGGGACTCACAAACACTATAACACTAAACACTCCTCTGTTATGGCAACAACATGTTTTTGTTCATGCTAATAACGCTATTTGAATTGAAACTGAAATTGAGAGAGAGATAACATAGATCCTAATGACAATTCAAAGTCTTCGGAAGTAGTTATTTAAATATTTACACAGGTTTCCTTCAAATTTGTTGAGAACTCACCTAGCATCACTTTTTGGACTACTTTGAATTCTACTTACAAAAGCCACAAAAAACAAACAAACAAAAAAACAAACACACATTTTTCATTTAGTGGGGCTCTTTTCCTAGTAGTCTCCAGATATCCAGATTTTTTAACATTTCTCTGTTGTGTGCCAGGCTGTCACTACGCTCTGCATTGCTGACACACACACACACTCGTCCCAAGGAGTCCACATAGATTTATAGATTATGGTCTGCGTGGACCCCTATCACTCTCAGATGCACACTACCTTATATTGTGCCTGAGACTAATACGCACACTCAGCAATTAAAACAAAATTGGAATATTATGACGGTTTTAACAGTGTTTAATAGTGTGAACAGTAAGTAGACACTTATGGAGATGTATGCAACTGACCAACACCATCAGTACTCATAAAAAGTTAACAATACCACAGTGCAAATGTGCAGTGCACCTGGCCAAAAAAGTAAACTAAAAGAGAATTACTCCAGGGTCTAAATAAATTATTTGAAAGATGCTTGGTGTCAATGTGTGTAATTATTTTTTTGAAAGGGACAATGATCCTGCTGACTTAACACCAGACACCAGGCAAGGAAAGGAAACTAATGAGGGGCACTAACCCTGTGGAAGTCCATGTTGTCCACATATTCTTCATTGACCTCTAGCACTCTGTCTCCATCTCTGAGGCCACTCTGCTCTGCAGGGCTGCAGGGTTCCACGTCTCTGATCACATGACCCTGCCTGCCTTTTTCCATCCGCAGGAAAAAGCCAAAACTCTGGCCTTCCAGGCGCTTCAGCTGGCACAGTCTAGGCAGAGGGATTTGATCTGGCTCTGGGCAAATAGTAAATAAAACCAGTATCATTAGTGCTAAACTATCAGACTAACATGTTGACAGTAACCCTCAGAAATTTTTAAGATCTTTATAAATTAAATGATGATAGGATTTTGAAAGGCATATGTATCAAACCTTACCAGGATCATCAGAGATGACCAGGGCTGGATTATCAATCCCTTCCTTTGGATTGAAGGTAAAACTTAAATAGAGAGAAATTAAAAAATGGCATGAAAGAGTGGCACAGCAGGGATTCATGAAACAAAATTTCAATATGGAATTCTGACAAACAAAACAAATAATGTGCATAAGTGCAAACAATGTGTTTTATGTAAATAGTAGTCAACAAAGTTGCTGGTATAACTGCTGTAGATCTACAAATCCAAAACTGTTATGTCTGTCTATTAGCAGCTTTTGCCGCTAAAACAGTGTGGCTAAACTGGACCTTACCGTGGAAATTCCATTGCATCCTCGTAACCTGAGGGAATGACAGCAACAGGATAAGCCATTCCACCCAAGTCATATCCCCCTTACTGCAGAGCCAGATCTATCCAGAAGTGGAGTGGATGTGATGATGGCAGCAGTGTCAACAGAATGAATCCACAATCTCCAGTTCCCCCTTCTGGGTTGGCTGACCTTGTTTTGCTGTTGTATAGTAACTCATCTCCTCACCAAGCTTTTGTAACCTGCCCCTGCTACAGTGTAGATGCCACAAGGACACAGCTGGAGATAATTAAACTCAAGTCTGTTTTTCTAGTGCATTTATTTTAAGTAAATGTCCAAGACAACAGGACTGTAATGATAGAAAATGCTTTCCTTGTGACACAGCAAAAATCCATACATCTTAGAAACTGCCTTATTGTGTCAGAATACAAAATATGCTGACTGTTTTCTGTTTGAAACTGAGACTCACAAGACAAACAAAGACAACGTCACAAAAAGTGGGACCATTTAATAATAGGAATTCAGAGCACTTGTTCATTCCTATGACAATGACTTTTGTCTTTACAGTGCGTTTTTCTAAAGTAAATGTCCCAAGATTTAAGTAGATGAATAAATGACAGAAAATGCATTCCTTGGAAACAAGGTCCCACATCACATCTGAAAAACTGTATTACACTGGCTTGTTGTCAGTACAAAGAGAATGTGTACAGACTATTTTCAGTTTGAAAGCAAGGCTCACAACCAAAGGGTGTGTCATGCAAAGCTGGTCTTTTTAATAATAGGATACTCACATGCACTGGAATGGCTAGCCCAATCCAAGCATTTCTCCCTTGTATGTCGTATTCATCTCCTCCCTTCCTTGCCACCTGACTCTCCCTCTGGCTGTCAAACAAACACACAAACACTCATGTCCACCCCTCCCCACAAGTCAGCTATGCTTACTCGCTTATTCTCCTTCCCTCCCTTTCTCTCTCTCTATCACACGCACCACCTCCAGGCAAGGTTCGTAGAAATACAGGCTGTAAACATAGATACCTGCAGTGTTATGCATACCAGCTAACTGCTGACAGATACTGTTCTCAGTGCAGTGGTGACACTGAACAGTTAAGTCTATCTCAATGCCACTATCAATGGTTTAAAATCTTTAGTGTTGTGTGTGTAAAAATAGCTGTCCGGACAAGGACTATGTATCAGCTGTAATGTGAACCAGGAAGTAGAAAATCTGAGTCATTATGCACAATTAAACTCATAGAGATCACACATGCAGGTATACAGCCAACATGATGAAGCCTCTGTGAAAAAGTACAATATATTTGCACATAAACCACAAAAGGAGCAGACCATTCCTCAAAACACAGCACGAAGGCATTACTGACTTACCACTGTGATCATAAGAGCTTACACCATTTCTTCAGTAGAAATAGTGAGTGCATTGTGGCAGCACCGAGCAACATGGAAGTTAATATTTGAGTAGTCAAATCAAGGGACCTCATTTCTTTAGGGAAAAGCGAATAGTGAAAAGGAAAGACAGTCTTACCTGTGGTTCCTGTGGTATACTTCATGTTATCCCATTTGTCTCCCTGCTCTCTCCAGTTGTATGAGGACAGTCAGTGTGAGTGTACAAGGTTCATAGCAGAAAGGGACATAAAGACTCTTTCGTCAGCAGCTGAGACTCCTTTCTCCACAACCATTTGGTTTAATATTTATCTAAGGTTAGGGACAGCCTATGTCATCTCATAGTTGATTATTCTTCACAATGACAAATGTCCCAAGGTATGAAAATAGAGAACATTATTTTTCATACTTCTCCAACCTATTTTGTGCAATTTCTAAACCTCTCATAACATGGAAATTACCATTATTCCATGCATTTCCAGAGTAGAAATCCTGAGATTATCATGAAACTGCACAGCTATCACTGAATAGCTGGGCTGAGTCAACCTGCCTTAAAGAGTTGCTACCTTACCTAAGGCATAACTTCAATGGAGTGTTCTCGTGTCCCATGATAGCCTGATGCTGTTTAACTGTGCCAATACAGAAATTTTGGGGGCAATACTGAAACACATCAGTATAATGCAAAATAAATAGATAAATAGATGAAGATTTTTTAAAACAAAGATTTCAAAACAATCTTTTGAAATATAAACTACTTGAAGAGTTTTCCTACTCCAAATCTGTGGATAGAATTGACCAATTTGCTTCATTGTTTCACTCTTCTACTCTAGGGGAATAACAAAGGTTGATTTAAATGATTTGACCCTGACTCTTTTAATAAGTCAAGTCAAAAAAAAATTTTTTATAGCCCTGTATCACAATGTTTTCCTCAAAGGGCTGTATTTTGTACAAACTGTAGTTTGGTAATAGTAGAACTAATTAACCCAAGAAAAGGGTGTTGCAGTAATGCTTATTTACGCTTATTGAATTATTAAATGATAAGTTTATTAAATTATTGGGAGCTATATACAGTATGTGGATTTCTTTTGGCTTTTTTCAATGAATTGTTCGGTCCTGCACTAGTGACCAGTTTTGGATGTGCATAATTGTTGCAGTAATCAAGCCTAGAGAAGATGAATGCAACAAGTGTAGGATGTAGGATGTTATCTCGGCAATATGATGTAGTTGTATGATGTTGTAATGTTGAAATGCTTTTCAAAAGAGATTAGGATCAGATAGAGCACCAAGGTTTCTAATGATAGGACTTTGCGAGATTGTGGAACCACCTATGTTCAGAGAGAGGGCACTGAATTTATTTCTAATCTGCTTTGGACCAAAAACTAGCATCTCAGTTTTCTCATCCATTGTTTAATTTCTAACAGGCATTCTTCTAGCTTCACCAACCAATGACTGATGTCAGGCTTAATGGAGACGAGTATCTGCTGAGTATCAAAGCTGAGTATCATCTGCATAGGAATGAAAACCTGGTTTGTAATGATTAATTTACCAAGGGGCAACATATAGAGAAAAGAACTGCACCACGCAGAGATCCTTGTGGGACAACATAACTGATCTTGACATGATCTGATGAACTGTTATTATGTAAAACTATGCGACATACACATGAGATTTTAACACAACACAAGCAAGGTACTAGTTGGAGACAACGACAAGAGTAAGTGCTACAAAGCTAGGCTCTGATCCAGCAGGACATGGCTGCTGTGAGGCAGTGCTATGAGGCAATGCACAAAGCGCATAGATGAGATTCTGATTTTGTTGGGGTTTTTTTTTTGCTTTTGTTCTGATTACATAGTCCGTCAGGTGAAAAGGTGTTCATTAAAGAGCTTGGTCTTAAGTCTTTTCTTAAAGGGGACATATTATGCAAAACCCACTTTTCCGTTGTCTGGGCACATATATTGGGGTATTCGCCGTGCCTACTAACCCTCAAAGTCTGAGAAACAACAGCCCAGTCATTTTTGAGTAGTCTGGCTAGCTCAGAAACCATGGGCTGAAACGAGCTGTTCAGATTTTCCCCCACTTCTTACGTAAGAAGCGGTTGTCATCGTCCGGTTGTCATCCTGATTCTCGAACTTGCTCAGGAGTCTCTTCTCGCTCACTTTCTGACTTTAGTTCAATCATGTAGGGTTGCACAGCTGTTTTCTCCGGCAGCCATGTTCTCCCAGAATCCTCATCAACAGTTGCTATGGTAGCGCGAAGCCAAACTGGAGTTGGCTCACCCCGTGGAGGAGGGGGCGTGGTCAGCAGTGGCTCATTTGCATTTAAAGCAACAGGCACCAAACCGGCTGTTATGAACAGAGCTGTTATGAAAGGGTGAAACAGGGTCTCTAGTGACTTAACCTTGTGGAAGTTTTGACCAAAGCATGTCACAGACATTTCATTAAGGAGCCAGGGAACTGTGTTAACTTGTGGAAAAGGGGTATAACATGTCACCTTTAAAGATTGAGAGGGACTCGGCAGATCGGATGGAGTTTGGTAACTCATTCCACCACCTAGAGATCACAGAAACTTAAAAGACACTGACCACTAATCATCCATCACTTGCTGACAAGAATGCTGAATATTTTGTTCGAATGAAAAGTCAACATAGCCATCAGGAACAAATGATGATTCGATGACGAATGATGACGTCTGCAAAAGTCTCGGAGAAAGCACTGGAAGCTAGCTACCTGTAGTTGAAATAGTAAAGCAAATACGCCCCACAGGACTGCAGAGACTGTAATTATGCCAACATGTACAGCAATAGTGAACAAAATGCTAGGGCCTCAAGCTGCAAAAGAAATTGCAAAGGTCGCGCTGTCGGATTGTACAATAGGGAGGCAAATAAATGACATGTCTACGGATATTGAAGATGCCGTTTTGGGGAAAATCAAGACAAGTGGACATTTTTCTTTACAACTTGATGAGTCAACAGACGTGAGTGGGCACGCTCAGCTCTTGGCAAATGTTCGGTTTGTGGATGGGAGAGAAGAGAGAAATTTTTGTTTTGCAAACCGCTGCCAAACAAAACGACAGGAGAAGAAATTTATCGTGTGACAACTGAATATCTTGAAAAGGGAGGACTGAGTTGGAACAACTGTATTAGTATCTGTACTGATGGTGCGGCTGCGATGACAGGCTGTGCCAAAGGTTTCATTAGCAGGGGCAAAAGGCAAAACCCAGACATGCGAACAACCCACTGCTTCCATCACAGAGAGGCACTTGTTGCAAAGATGCTCCCAAAAGAACTTTGGGATGTACTTGACAGAACAGTGAATATTGTTAATAAAGGCGTGCCCATATAAGAGCCGCCTGTTTTCGATTCTATTCGAGGAAATGGGGGCAGAGCATCAGAGCCTGTTGCTACACATGACAGTCCGCTGGCTGTCACAGGGGAAGGTTTTGGGCCAATTGTACGAGTTAAGAGATGAACTCAGAGCCGTCTTGACAGAAGAGAAATCTGCATATGCAGAGCTGCTCGCAGATGAGCAATGGTGCGCAAAACTCACGTATTTGGCTGACATTTGAGTGTTATGCACAATTTGACTGGGTCCGTGATCCTTGGAGTTCAAGCGCACTGGAGAGCACGAAGGACTGCTCACTGCCAACACAGGAGCAACTGGTGTAGATCAGGGAAGACCGCACATTGAAAATGAGATTTGGTGACATGGAATTGGACAGGTTTTGGATGTCAGTTGGCAAAGAGTACCCAGAGGCTTCAAGTAGCGCTGTTGTTATTCTGCTACCCTTCTCCACAACTTATCTGTGGGAACTGAGCTTTTCAAGCCTGACATACATCAAGAACACGTACAGGGAGCGACTGAGGACTGTGGACCAGGAGTTCCGTGTCTGCGTCTCATCCATCCCTGCCAGGACAGGGCGGTTGTGTGCGTTACACCAGGCTCACGTCTCCCATTGATGGTGAGTTACACCCCCTCCCCTCTGTCTCCCTCTCTCTCTCAATTGCAGCTTATTTGTGTGAGTGTGAGCGTGTGCCTGTGCGCTGTGCGCATGTAGGTGTGTGTGTGTGTGTGTCTGTACCAGGTATTTGTCATGTTGTGGGGACCTCAATCTGCTTACACAATTATGTTGTGGGGACTCGCCTCAATTATGGGGACAAAAACCTGGTCCCCACAACGTAAATAATTTTAGGGTGAATGCTTTGTTTAAAGGTAACTTTAGGGTTAGGTTAAGGTTGGGGTCAGGGTTAGGCACATAGTGGTTATGGTTAGGGTATGTCTCTAGGAAATCAATGTAAGTCAGAACAGAAACCAGAAACCAACCTGTGTGTGTGTGTGGGTGTGTGTGTGTGTGTGTGCATGCGCGTATGTAGGCTACAGAGGCACGGATGGAAACAAGCACTACGGATGGAAAGAAACATTCCTGCTTATTTCTGGTGCATTTACAATTCGTATTATGCTCTGTACATTAATACTGTCCTTTCTAAATAAACAGGGCATTTGCATTTACATTTAGGCTATGCAGTGTCGTTTTTAATTATATTTTACACTGGGGTGCACTTTTGAAAGGTGCCTGAAGGTGACTGAAAAAAGTTTGAGAAATGCTGGGCTAGAGACTTATGGCTTTGTTGTGGCGGTGGCACCAGGCGCCGCTCTCTGGCATAGCGTCGTGAGCGGGAAGGAGCATAGCCCTGAATGAGGGAATTCAGGTA
>OMLF01021335.1:0-14107 GCA_900302615.1 Holocentrus rufus | reverse complement strand
CCAGTAGTTCGGGGCTCCAGCAACCACTTAAAGGGAAGAGAAGACAGGAGGGTGGTCTCCCCTGCAGGAGCAGACACATATCCCAGATGAGTCGAGTCAGACTAATGCAGACCAGATGCATGTCTCTTGCTACAGTGCGGGTTTATTGCACCACACCCGTGTTATGGATGGTAGAGTGCCCACTCCATTATCCAGTCAAAGTGCAGCGGAATGAGGACAATAGTCTCACTTCTTCCGAGGGCTCATTTGTTACTATTCCTGTAGTTAGACGTGCTGTACATGATCAAAAGTCTGGATACTAAATGTTTTACCAGAGACAGCTGGGTGGGTGTGTTTGTGTGTGTTTGTGTGTGTGTGTGCCTGCTTGTTTTTCTGGGTGTAAAGAGAGGACAGAGGACACGGGGAGGGGCTGCGCAGCCTGGGTCCTAGCGGAGGGATGGAGGGTAGAATGAGGTTACGGAGGGGTGAGCTGAGTTTGGCCTCGCAGCTTCATTAAACTGGGGTTAGGGTGGAAAGCAGAGGATTGGGAGAGGAAGGCAGGGAAGACGAGGAGACAGACAGAGCAAATAGGAATGCCTTTGGAGGGAAAACACACAGGAATACCGACTGAAGCAGTGTGTGTATAGAAGCGTGCGGTGTATGTGTGTGTGTTTGTGTGGAGTCAGTGATGGGGCAGTGCCAATAAATGAGGGCTCTGATAAAGTTTATCTTCATCTCTCTCCTATTATTACCTCAATCTCACAGGGAAGACACTGGAGTAAAAACTCTTTCCTGCCTCCTTTTGCTCTCTCTCTCTCTCTCTGTGGGAGAGATCTGAGGTGTTTATGAGGGCTTTTCCTGCTTTTAACTCTTTTTTTTTCTTTTTCTTTTTCTTTTTTTTTGCTCTTTATATCTTTTTACTTTCGCTTTTTCATTGCAGGGTCTCGAGGTCGGCGAGTTTAAGTGATTTCGCTGAATCCAGGAGCACGAATGCGTTGCTTGGATGAAAGAGGAGACGCTGTTGCGCCGTGACACCGGGTTACATGCCAGGCACCAGTGATTGAGTTCAACATGCTATTTGTTGTTGGTGAGCAAAAAATATGGTTATGTAATTCTGGAGTTCTTGCAGAAAGAGTTTGGTGAGGCTGTAATTGCAAGCTATGTCTAAAAGCAATTACACTTTGGGATGCAATCCAAGAAGTAATACATGTAATGTTGCTTTGAATCCAAGTATTGATGCGTCTCTGCCCACACACTATAAATTTTTAGTTGACAGACAAGCAATGTTCCGAATGATGCAACCAACTCGACTGGCTAATTACATTAACTGTCCACAGACAGAGAACAAGACAAAGGCTACTGTGAGCTCAGAGGGCGAGGGGAGTGCTGCTGGTGGGGGAGTGAGGGAGTCGCACACTGGAGCCAAGCGATGATGGGAATCTGCTCATTTGAAAACCTCAATAATGCAAGACAAGAGGCATCGCCAACCACTTTCTCATTCTCCCCCGCCGACCGAGCTGGAGGAATCCACATCAGTGCAGCTAAGCTAAAGCTACAAAAACAACAAACACACAAAAAAAGCACTGTATTCAGATTTCAGGCCGGCAACGAGATATATTTAATGAAATCTGTATTGGTGACAGGCTGGAGTTTATGTTCACACCCGGCTGCATTACTCAAGCTGCTCTGAGTTCGAGGCACTGCCTGAGGTGCTTGAGGATTGGAGAGAGGAGATGTGGCTGATGGTGCCGCGGTTTGAGGGCGAGTCGAGGCGCAGGCAGAGAAGTTATGTTTCGCTGGGGATGTCTGACTCCCCAAACTACTTTGCTTTGCAGTGATAAGCTCTCCAATCAAACCACCACCATATATATATATCAAATATCATCATGACATTACCTGCATAAGCACCATTCACCCTTCCCTACTAATAAAATACATATTTTACTTTATTTCACTATTTACCTCTATTGGAAGCTAATGAACACTGTGATATATGATCAATTTTGATGACTGCTGACAAAATGTACTTAATGAAACTCACTTTAGATTAAAGTGTCTGTTATATGATGTAATGCAGTGCTGTAACATAGCTGCAGTATCGGCCTTGCATAAAGATACTTGCCATCTACACCTGGAAAATGGCATAATGCAGTGCATAATAATTTGAGTTCTCTAGATACCTAACCAGGCCTGGAGTCTTTCCTTATGTCTCATGTTCCCAAACCTTAAAAAAAAAAAAGTGGCACAAACATGCCTAATATCAGTGGAACGGGCAAACAAGGGAGGGGGCTCTTGCTAAGTGTTAAAGAAGAAGAAGAAATGCACCGTAATAACAGGCATAAAGAAGACTGAGGAGGTTCGGTGGAACACAGCCAAGGTGTTGAGCCACATCACTAATTTTAGTACAGGTGTAGCAGTATCTGCATGCAAACAAAGGCTTTTATTGGTGGAAGACCGTATGAATACGGAGTTTGACTTTGTGAATGTCTTTGGGACCAATACAGGAGGAGAGCGTGGATTGGTTGAGAACAATGATGCATAAACTTTCCCTGGTAAGACAAGATGATGATGTGCTGATACTTGTGGGAGGGAGGGTTTACCTTATTTGATCTCTCTCTCTCTCCCTGTTGTGCCTTTGAACAAGTGACACAGCAGCCATGGCTTTCTTAGGCATTAAACACCATGTGTATTTATGTATGTACCGGTTTAGTAAATGAATAATGTCCTGCATCATTTTTGTGCCCTGCCACTGCTTCTCCTCAAAACACATAATTGGTACAAACACACCAGTAGCCTCCTGCCAAGTGTCTACCTCAATTCCCTGCTCAAAAACGCCTGTGCACCCAAATGAGCATAACAAGAATTGTAATTTTTCACCCTTGCCACTGCATTAGCACCACCAGAAATGCTTCGTAAATATGACTCACAGTGTTACTCGTAAAGACACAGAAAGTACACCTCCTCCAAAACTAGGGCACACTTCTACCGCCTTTGCATCTTGAAAACACGAGAGCAGAAAAGGCAGCTGAAGACTACAAGTTTGTTGCTCAGATCACCTATAGGCCCCTGGTAGTCTCCTGTACTGATTGTAAGTTTAATACATTTTTTGAGGACTTTTTTGGGGGGGGAAATACAGAAGAAATGTTGGAAGGGCTGAAGGCAACCATAAAAGAAGCACAGGAAGAGCCAATGGCAGAGACAGTTTTAACAGATAAGAATAAAAACCATGATTTGCAATAAAACTTCGGGTATTAATATACAGTGATAAAAATATGTTTTGGCCTCAGCACCCCTGAAGAAGTTATGGTAATAGTATAATAAGATTTTTTATATGGAAATAATATAAATTTATTGTGCAAATTCCCTATCGATGACTCAAATGTTTTCTCACTGAGCTTTGGACACAGCCAACAGAAGATAACATCACGAGGTTGTCAAGCACATTATCACTAGCCTACTTTTTGTTGCCAATCTTAAGAATACATAAGCCAAGGTGAGAAAATGTTACGGTTTGTGCGACATTCGTTGACCCGGCAAAGTAATAAACCTCTCCATTTGGCTGTCTACGAGCAAGCCACTAGCAAGTCAAAGGCAGCGGCAGCTTTAATCATGAATGTGTTTTGCTACTCATCGTTGTTGTTACAGTGACACGGCAGTCATGTGACAGTCGCTGAGTCACACACTCTCACCACCACATTGGAACTGTGGAAGCTTCTTAGATGAGTAGTGAAACTAAAGAGGATTCAGGAGCACGGAAGAGGTGTAACTCAGGTCAAAATGAATGAGATGCAATGTCCTCATGTTAGCTACTGCCCATAGGAGACCTCATGTATGAAGCTAACGTTAGCTTTATGCTATGGGCATAATTCTGTTTCTTTATATACATTCCAGGCAGTGCACGCACCGTTAGCATGAAAAGCAAATCCATTTCCTTCATATATGATACGGATGAACTTTAAACACCACGGGCCGACGTCATCAAATCCATAAGACCCATAAGCCCATAAGACCTACAAAATCGTTTTATTAAAAGATTTACAGAATGGCAGTCTGAGTTAAACATGCTGTAATGTTGCGGGGATCAGACATATTTCAAATATCTTATTCAAACAAATAAGCCTCATGTAATTTTATTGGGAGAGGAAAAAATACATTAAAAAGAGATTAAGTTTTGGCGCCGAGGTCTGCTTACTTTTCCAGTTTTCCAGTTGCCTTTGACTTCCTACTTGCAGACACGCCGTGCGCTGGATGACTGAAAACCTTCACTGACCTTCATTCTCCACCTGGATAAACAATGCCTCTTTTTTCCACAAAAGGAGCCTGTTCATTTTCTTCTATTCGCAGAGCAGATTAGGACGGCTTGTCTGAACTGGCAAGCCAGTAATGAAGCAAGCTTTTGTTGTAACTACCACCTACATGGCTGCATTGTTTCAGCTTTTACCCGCTAAACTCTCACGGCCGCGCAACACTCAGCATGCGGAACTCGAATTTTCATTGCTGTTTGGCGATAAATTCAGAAAGCAGCACCTCGTCGGACACGGAAGTGCTGACAATGACAGCTTTTTGGAGTTTTTCAGATCACTAGCCATCCTTCACATGTACGCCTTAAAGTGAACGTATTGAACAGGCCATTTTTTTTTGACATACTGTAGCATTACACCCCTGACAGAGACCTAGGAGTTTACCTCCAGGAGCACACAAAATGGATTCTTGGTAGGACAAGAAAAAGGAGGGGAATGGTGCATTGTTTATGCCTTGCCGCTGGGCAGATAACATCAGTAGTGAGAGAAATGCAGGAGGGGGCTGTTAGGTTTTACAAGAGTTTATATGCTGCTGAGATGTGGGACTGTGTGCTCTGAAACATTGCTTGGTGATCTCCCCTGGTTAACCCGTGTTAAAAGAACTGAAATGGACTCCCCCGTTTCTTTTCATGAACCGAGTGGAAATGTCTCTCCGATGGCTCTCGGCCAGACATCCTCCCGACAGACTTTTAAAAAATAAATAAATAAATAAAAAACAGAAAAAGTTCTTGGCAACAACTGGACAGGACCGGTTTGATGTTTTCGACGAGAGCACAGAGAAAGATGAACTGCTGCTCGGCTTTTACATTCTTGCCTGGCTAAATCGATTTGAGATACATGAAGAAGTTGTGACTTAATGATCTACTCCAAAAGTGTCGCAGACAGCCTCAAGGTGGGCATAATTAATGTTATCACCGCATGGGCCTTGACAGATAAACAGAGTGTATGTGTTCATGTCACTCACAAATCCTTACAAATCCATGGCCCTTCAGAGTGCACGGTGTGCGTTTCTCCATACATTATTGACTCACCTAGAGAGAGAGAGAGAGGAGAGAGAGGAGAGAGAGAGAGAACAACAAAGAGAGAAAGAAAAACACAGCAGATAGAGAATGAAACACTTATCACTTTCAGCTCTCTAAATGCACATTATGCTGCGTTCATTTCGACTCAGAACTTAGAATTTCCATTGTGTAAATTTGTAAAAACCTCCGACAACACTGTGTTCACACTATCACAAAGGATGCCAAGAAGAAGAAACTCTGCATTTCATTCTAGGGCGGATAACAAAAGTGCATGCAACGGTAAACTGATTCAATTGTTGGGTAATTTCTTTAATTGTAATATACTTGTAGAGTGTAAATGTAAGCCTTTGCTGCTTTTTGTATGATTTAATGTGGACAATGTGCATTGGATGACAATTCTTTTTTTTTCTTTACAAGTCGAAGCTAGAGTTCAGCTTTGAAATGAACACAGCATCACTTCACACACTGATGAACATTTAACAAAAAAAATAATAATAATTAAATAAACTATTTCACCCCAATAAATTAACACTGGCAAGTACTTAATTATACTATATTTCTACAGAATTGTTATTACCAATTATCTGCATATGCACACATGTGCAAGTGTGCACATGTGCACACACACGCACACACACACACACAGGACCAGAAGAGAGAATATTCATTGTCTCTTGCTGAGTTACTGCTGGATATAGAGGAGGTGGAAAATCTGTACTGTATATTAGAGATGAAACAATGTATGTGAGTGTGTATATATCTGTGTGAACATGCGTGGCGTGGCTGTGGGTGGATGGGATCCTGGCAGCTTGCAAGATGTTGTGAGATGTGATTCAGTGTCAGCTTTCACTGGCAGCTCCAGATTCTGGAGGAGGCACTGCTTCCTGCTTTTTTTGGATTGTATTTGTATTGTATTTGCAGCTATTGACAGAGCATTGAGCACAATGTAACTGACAGCTCTAATAAATCCTTTAAGGGCAATTTTTACATTACATATCCCGGTTCCACTTGTTATAAAAATGACTCGAACACGCGTGTGTGTGTGTGTGTGAGAGAGGTGTGCGAGAGAGTATAAAAAAAGAGGGAGGAAAAAAAGGTGAGTATGGAGGCAGTGTGAGAATGGAGGTGTAATGAGCCTTGGTCTGAAGTCAAAAGCAAAGTAGAGGCTCATCTCCTCCAATCAGACGATAGCAAAACTAATGAGGCACACAGTGAAAGCTTTAAGAAACCTTGCTAAAGCTATTGTGCAAATTCAGAACCTGGATATTAGCTCAGGTCATTCACATTAGACCTAACATTAGACAGCGGCGCTCACCTCAGTGAACAAAGTGGGCATTAGCGGGCTGAAAATACAGCCGCTTTTCCTCTGTAAACACATTAATGTCTTGACTTTACGTCATCGAGAGCAAACATTCAGTCACCTCATGTCGCTGCTGTGCACTGACCTCGGCTCTACCTGCTGCAGAGAGGAGGGGGGAGCAGCTCCTGAGGTGCACAGCTGCACTGACTGGATGAAGATGCACTAATGTGTTAATGGACACTTTACCTATCGCTGTGCATCTGGACCAAGTGCTGACAGGGTGAAAGTGTGTATCTACACTGTACGTGTTCATGTGTGCCAGGTTCTAATTTAGCCCCACATGTGCTCATCACGTGTCGCTGTGCTGCACGCAGTTCAGTTGTTACTAAGATGAGATGTGAGGTTCTGTGTTGCCATGTGTGGAAGCAGGATCAGGTGGAGGGATGCACACTTTGGGAAGCGTGTTGCAGGATCTTTAAAATAGACTGATATATGGCCTGATGTAGTCATAGAGGCTTATCCACTGGTTTTAAAACAGCTACAAAATATGGAATGCATGTATACTAGAGCTGAGCAAATGATGTTTATCAACAATCTCTTGGATGTAAATATCTTATGAAAGCACCAATAGTTATCCCTACAATATT
Source organism: Holocentrus rufus (assembly GCA_900302615.1). Taxonomy (NCBI): domain Eukaryota; kingdom Metazoa; phylum Chordata; class Actinopteri; order Holocentriformes; family Holocentridae; genus Holocentrus; species Holocentrus rufus. Next base: position 6,858 of record OMLF01021335.1, on the reverse strand, counting down.
GCCATAATATTGATGTTGAAGTATACGATCAAATATATCGCGATATTCGATACTGTCCATATTGCTCAGAAGTAGAAGAAGAAGAAGAAGGATGACGATAGAGAATTTAACCTCCGCTAAATCTCCATATCTTTGTCTCCATGGGAAATGGTCGCGTTTACCAAAAGTTCAGCTGTGGCGGATGATTATAAACTCAATGGTACTGTGCATGTACAGTATTTACAGCGCAAGGCCATGTCTGTCACGAGCCTCACGATACAGCGTGAAGACACTCTGATTTTCCTCAATTAAAGCGCACGTAGAACCTTGACGGCAGCAGCATGACTAATAAATCTGTTATCTCGGAGCACATCGCTGCGGTCAAACATCTTCACAGCCTTGCCTTCTCAGAGAATTACGTCTAAAGTTTTATTTTTGTCTGGACGCAACCCTCTGGCTGCTTGTAAAAGTGCTAGTTAATGAGAATGCATCGCACTGAGGCATAGAGAGGCAGAGATGGAAAAGTATGAGTGTGTGATTAATGAGACAGAAGGAAAAATCGACTGTAACCAAATTATTTTCATCGTATTATTACTATCATTATTAGTCGTAGCGGCAATATTAGAACTCATGTAATCCTATGAAACGTGACACAGAGAAAGAAAATGATGTTGCACCATTATATCTTTTCCAATTGAACATTTTTTTTTTTTTTATGTTGCTGGAGTCCACTGGGAGACCACTGGGGGCTCGAGCTGGTGTGACGCCTCCACACCAAAGTGGCTGTCTGTGTATCACCACACTCCACTACAGCTGTGAAGACTTAGACCGCCTATAGCCGCCACATCAAGGCACTTGAAGGGCTCCACACGGGGTGCCGACAGCGCATCCTCTGAAATGACTTGCCAAGGCTGAGTGCAAGAGGCTATCTGCTCTCGCTCGGGGCGTGTTGTCAGGATGTCCCGAGACTGACTGGACAATCGTCAGCGAGTAAGAAGACACCAAAGAGGGAGGACATTGAAAAAAAGTCTCTGTAATTGCGTATTCAGTGTTAAAATCGTATTTTTTTTTCCCCCTTAAAGTGGATAATCTGCCAGTGGGTTCGAGATAATCCAACTAATTTTCACTGCAGTTTCACTTGTTTCAGGAATGTTTCTGGGAACAAGGCAGGATGAGGCAGATCAGCCTGTTAGAATAAAGAAAATGACACGTGATTCACGAAAATTCTGGAAGCAAGTTGATTAGCACTGGAAATAAATGGGATTATCTCATCCCACAGGCAGATTCCTTTTCATTTGTTGTAAGAAAAACAAGATTTGAACTGAATATGGGACTAAATGACTTGTTAATATGGGGATTTTTTCAGTATAGAATCATGAAATGAAGCAAACTATGGGGTCTCGTGAAATGCAGCCAGTGTATTTTTAAATTTGACAAGCCTTTTAGCAATTTTACAAGCAGTTTTATAAGCAGCCAAAGGGTTGCGTCCACAGTGGTGCACCAATTACAACACTGTTGTAATTGGTGCAATGTGTATAAGAGAAAACTGAGTAGGAAGGGAAGAGTAGGGAGTTTGTGTTTGTTGATGTCACTGAGAGGTGTTTTTTATTATTTTTATTATTATTAATTGATAAGGCCGTTCTTCCTCAAGATATGATTGATTTGTCTCATTTATTAACAGGTATAGAGAAAGTGTGCCTTACAAAATAAAAGAATACTTAACTATTCCATTAATACTTCATAAAATTCCACTGTTGAACAAAACTTATAGTGGGCACATAATATATACACACAGTAATTTGAAGCTGCCTCGTCCTGGAACCACAAGACCATGCAGTGAAATCATTTCAGAAGTGCTCTGAGCAGCTGCAGTGACATTTTCAGCCGCCTGAATCCTAATTTCAGTGACGGTTGCAGTGTGTATGCTTTCCACTTAAGCACTCTATTGGCGTTAAGGAATAGAAAAAAAAAAAAAAGATTAATTCGAGTATTCAGATGCCGTTCCATTCAGCAACCTATTCAGTGTTCGAAGGCAGCCAGTGGCTGAAGTGTTGTCCTGAGGCTTTCATCAAGTTTTGTTTTTTGTGATATCTCTTTAGGTTGTGTTTTGAACGAATGCCGAGTACTTTTCAGTGGAAGGTGAGTGAGCAGACTTTTGCTGCTGTAGCTCAAGTGGGTGCTCACAAAAGGATGCATTAGCACTTCTGCATAAGCTTTCCAGGGGGAAAAAAAAAATACGGCTTACAAGATAAGTGTATTCTTGGTTTTGGTCCATTGACAGTAACTATAATCAATAATCAAAAAAATACATTTTAAGAATCCTCTGGTGATCTGGACTGCAGAGACTCTTTAAAATACCGCTGCTATTACTGCTTTTATTTCTATTTATTTATTTATTTGACACTTACTGCTATCATATCATCAGCACTGCAAAAACTGATTTAATGGAACAATTTCAAGGGAGAAAATCAGCACTGACCCACGTGGGACCGATATTACATGCATCTAAAATTGGGATTTTCCAATATAAAAACAAAAAAGATCAAAGACTGATTATGAAAGACTGGCGTTGTTTTTGAAATGTATTGATTTATTATGATCTACATTACCAAATGAAGCATCAAACGAGGAAATGATGTGTGATTTCCATCAGCCTCTATTGACAAACCAAGGAATTGAGACAACACCACAATCTAAGTATAGAACAGATTATAGTGCAAATTGTCTAACTGTTATTTCTTAGTGATTTGCTTTTTTGGGATTGAGACAAATGCCTTGGGACACCGGTCAAAGTCAGAAATCAGAGCACCTGGCAAAGTCATCACAGAGTCATTGGTATTAATCAAGAACCTTATCAACTCATATATGTCAGCAGATACATTATGGCCGCGGTGTTATAGACTGTGAAAATCAGTTTTCTGTCAAAGATATTAATTATGAATGGAATATGAGATTTACAATGGTTTGGTATTTATTTGGTAATTTCAGTGTCACATTGAAGATCACTGGATCAGGCCATTTAATTAAAAGATATTTCAAAATTATAAAAACCTTTGATGAAAAATAATGTGGCTTTTGGATCAGATCCACAGTGAGCAGACTGATGGTCTTTCAGATGAATCCATGACTGTGCCTCTTGGTTCACGAGCAAGTTCAAAATGACTCGTTGATGAGATCTCAGCCATGATAACATAACTGTTACCTTGGGAAGACGTGGCAGATTCACCACACCTCAGTAACAGAGCAGAACTCCGCCTGCTCTGTTATTTTCCATCCTTTTACAAAGCTTGTTCAAAGTTTGATCAAAGTCAACAAAAGTCAATACAAAGCCTGCATTGTATTCCAGACACCCATCAGCACAGGAAATGCGCAGCGTCCTATAATGTTAAGCCATTTCCCCCCCCCCATTTTCCCACATTTCCTTGTTTGTGAAATGCAGAGGTGAGAGAAAAAATATATATTCTTGTCGCGATCATAGAGCAAACATCATTTTTCAAAATGTATAAAGTTGCACAACAGGAAACCTGCTACAGTGACAAATGTGTCCAGTTTTTATTAAAATGAAACATATTTTGCTGAAAAAGTACTTAAATCCTAACATTATTGTCATCAATATGATCTGAAAATATGCTTGACTAATGGTTTTCATAACTGTTAAATCATAACTCGGTCTCTACAAAACCCAGTATGGATTTTTTTAGTTTTTCTCAGGATGTATTGAGCTTTACTGGAGTTTCTTTTCAACGGGCAAAGCTTACGATTTTCTGTGTTGCTTGTATGTGTGTCTGCCTGGGCGCCTATGTGTCTGCGCTCACGTGCATATGTTTACATACGTGCGTGAGCATGGATCAATATGTGCCCATCCATATGTTGTCAACGGTGTCTGAAAAGACTCGGTAAATTTAGCTCTCACTGTCCATGGCGGCAGGCTGAAAACCTCGGCACGACTCCAATCAACTCTGTCAGCCGCCAAAGACAAAAGTCTGTATATTCCCACAGTCTGTAGTTCACTGTTTCTCTGCTCCTGCCTACAAAAGCACAATCCCTTTTGCCCTGACACAGACAACAGAAAATAATTGAATCCCTGAAACGCCGTTTGATGTGAAAAGAAAATGGAACAGCCGAGCAAATATTTTTGTTTCTTTCATTTTAAGTTATTCTGTTCTCCCTGAAATGTTCGGCTAATAGCGGCACAGAGCAAAGTGTGCTGTCGAACCGTATGTGCGAATACCACCGAGTGAGTGAACCGCCGCGTTCCCGCACAAAGACACTTTCATGCCTTGACATGCAGTCAATCAAAACGTTTTCACCCACTTGCATTTTTTTGCGATTTAATTGCATTGAAACGTGTTTGGCTGGATGTCTCCTCAGGACTGGATTCTGACACACTCTACAGGATGTGATAAATTGTAAGTGAAAGTGAGTTTTATAAATAAACATGATAACATTCACACTTTTTTCTTCTTTTTTTGAGGGGCTTCATTTCTTTACTGGTAAAACGCCTTCAAACATTTCAGTTATTAGTCATGCTTAATGTTTAAGTTGTAGTAAGATGTGGCGGACAATATTTTGAACAACTCGTACAGCCAAGAAATGCGGTCGGCATTATCACTTTCGTGTACTTGTGAAAATTGGGAGTGTGTTGTGAGTGTGTGTGTGTGTGTGTGTTTGTGAGCATCTGTGTGCGCTGTTGCAGAGGAAACCAGGAAATCACATACGGATAAATCATGGGAACTCAAGGGTTGAAATGAACAGATGGGGCTTGAATGTCGCATGCATGGGTCAGGCCTGGGATTAATTTTCAGTCCCATGCAGACTGCAGGCAACGCCACACACACACACCATGCATCTTCACATGCGGCCGTCCACATTAAGGCTCTGACTCATGGTTTTCTGACTTGAATGACATATGTAGGCTACTTTTTCTTCTTCTTTTTTTTCCCCAAAGTCCGACATAATGAAGTGAGCCTTTGCAATATCTGCCCTGCGAGGATTATTTATTTATTTATTTATTGAGAATATGGGGCTTTCAATGCATCTCACGTCTCCTATTTAAGAGAAACACTGTCTTGCCTCTGATTAAAAAAAAAAAAAGAAGTGTTTTAGCTGATCTACCGTTGTATGAATAAAAAAAAGTCTATTGTCTAAACTTCATAAAAGAGACTTGTCACATTTGTTTTTTTTGATTCATGCCATTTACAACTAGGCTACTCAAAGGCATATTAGCCTAATTGCAAATGCAGTATGACTCGACTAGTGATGGAGGATGAATGATGTGAGAGGAAATATGATTTTAATTTATGATTGTGGTGTTTCCTATCTTGATTTAAGATTGTCTTGTAAAGAAAGTTCTCTAGATCTGCTTCCTACATTAACAAATAAAATACAAATTAAATCAATCAATCAATTTTAAAAATGAAATACAATAAAATGAGAGCTTTTTAAGAATCATGTCCCCTTTGTATTGGCTTGCATAGCTTGTTTAATTTTTATATAAAGGGTAGATTAACTTAAGAAGTTTCTGTTTAAGTGCAGGACTTGGCGATCAGATCAGTTTCACATGTGTTAAACACTGGCCCTGCATGTTCTGAAGATGTCAACAAACAATGCAGACCTGCATTATCAGCCCAGTGGATGTGATTTCATTTTTCACTGTGGATCTGAAGTGCCTAAAACTCTCCTGGAAAGCCTGCAGCTCATATCAACATGACTATTCATAAGGATATTCACTGCAGTGTCAGTAGATCTGAGAGTGACTTTCAGTGTCTGTATGAAAGTAAATAAGAACAAAATCATTTCTGATGTTTGATAGACCAGCCCACGTACATCATACAAAAATAATTTGAGCGAAAGAGAGTTTAATTATTATAAGTCAAATTGAAGTCACAACTTGAACTTGCTGAAGATTTGAGACTATTATTACACCTAAAAAAAATACTGCGCTTCTCTTCCAAATACCATTAGCTTTGCTGCTCTTATTCCACCCCAGGCACTGGACATTCCAAAGAAATTCAATCAAAGTCTGAATTGGGAAAATCTCAGGTCCCATCTGTATTCTGTGGAAAAAAAAAAAAACACTCCACACATCCAGCGGCTGTCTGAAAGGTGCTCAGTACTAAAGATTCGTCTGAGGACTAAACACTAGTGCACGCAGTTTTTGTATTAAATCCCTGCTGCGATGAATTAACACAGTTCCGATTTGCAGCATAAATGTCCTTCCATGCATGTGTTTCCCCACCCACACTGCCACCATAACAGATACCTGTCACCCCTTGTACTGTAGCTACAATTAAACAGCCAGCGCACCTCCACCCCCACCCCCCTCCACTTTATACACACATACTCACACACACACATTTATAGACAGTTAAACAGAGAATGGTGGGTTACTGATAACAGCTCTAATATATTTCTAATGAGGCACCTGCCAGGCTGTAGAGCTGCTAATTCAGTGGTATATTCAGCTGAACAGCTAGACTCTCTTCTGCTCAGCAGGAGACACACACACACTGAGAGAGAGAGAGAGAGGGGGGGAGGGAGAGAGAGAGAGAGAGAGAGGGATATTACAGAAGTTCTACCTGCCAACTACTAATACAGCTAATAAAACAATAATTAGGTCAAATTAAATGAAAATGTGATTTGTACAGCCGTGTTTTTTGACAGCATGACCAGTCTTATTACATACACACACACCCACACCCACACACACACACACACTGGCACAGACACAAATACAACACACCCACACAACAACCACAATACTAACAGGCTCTGTTTATCCCTGATACTAAGATACACTTTGAATTTGCACCTAGTTCATATGCATTCTCATCTGCATTTTGTCCGTACTGTGATCAGGTGTCATTTTTTCCCCCATAT
>OMLF01021329.1:2346-14633 GCA_900302615.1 Holocentrus rufus | reverse complement strand
ATTTACACTGCAAAAAATCATGTTAACAAGTCCTTCAGCCTCCTCCAGTGTTCAAATCGTGTTTTTCTTCCAATAATCTGCCAGTGGGATGAGATAATCCCACTTGTTTCCAACGCTAATCAACTTGTTTCCAGAATTTTCTTGAATCAAGTGTCATTTTCTTGATCCTAGTGGGCTGATCTGCCTTATTCTGCCTTGTTTCAACACATTTATACTTGTTCACAGAAACACTCAAATGAGATTATCTCATCCTACTGGAGGATGTTTTTTACAAGATTTGAACACTGAAGATGAGACTGAAGGACTTGTTAACATGCAGATTTTTTGCAGTGTTGCTCTGCTTACATGATTCAGTCTGGGAGGTAAACCACCAGGTGAATGCAGAAACATTAATATTACATTAAATATGAATTTCACTAAACATGCAGGGCTCTAGCTGACTAAACGTTGCATGAACAAAAAGTGAGTCATGCTGCCAGGTAATCGCCAGATAACCCAGAAAGCTAATCTCCATGTCCCAGGCAGCCAGTGTGGGCCAAATGACCCGGGCAGGACGGCCGGCCAGCAGGACCAGACCTTATCCGTAATAGAAAGTGTTATGTTATGAGCATATTATACATCAGAGATCCATAATGCCCGTCCTGCCCACCAGCAACACCGACATGGCGTGCAGGGCTGACAGGAGAGCAGCCCCGACACCCATCGAGCTCTGCCCTGTTGAAAACAGTCTCGCCATACTGCATTCAAAATTTGTCAATTTCAGATTTTCAAGCATCGGCCCAAGTACATTCGCCACAATACATAAAAGGAGATATACTCCGATTCGCCTGTTTCCGCTGGTAAATTCGGCCTGCACAGTCTCCACAAAGCAGCTCTTGAATAAAAAAAATCCACTTTTATAATTGCCATGCCTGTTATTCTTACAGTCCTCTTCCACTGCCATACACAGTGGAGGTCAATGACGCACAGCTGAAACAATTCTTCATGTGTTTATTCTGTTAAAGTTACGCGCTTACTGAATATGCCGAATATACTGGGGGGCATTATTATGCACAACATATCTTTAACCATGTTCTGCCATTTGTGTATGCTTAGCAATAAGTAATACCATATTAAATTTCCAGATTTTTCCATGGAATGTGGCTCTACATCCCCTCTATACAGACAGCGGGCTAAGCTAACGTGCCTGCTGTCACAGTGCGGGTAAAACTCACCTTGTCCCATGTTAACCACTGCTGCACCGCCTTGTCGAGCTGCGGGTCGCCGGTAGTTTGGCTGCTCAGGTTGGCGTTCAAGTCCCCGTTGAGTCCGTTACCGTCTCCCATACCGGACAGGCTAGCTAACACTTCTCCTGTCTAAACTAAGCGGCAGTCCATCTGACAGACCAACGCTGCTAGCAGGCTGAGGGAGATGTGTTTTCTGGTGTTGTTTGGCTAACTTAGCCGTTAACTTTATCTGCCCGTGTCCAAAAACCAACACACATCTTTATGGCCGCCGGGTGTGCGTCAGTCTGACCCGATGATAGCTAATGTTACTCAATGAACTGCGCAGGCTGATACCAGCCGGCTAACAGTACACAAGCTCATACAAAACACAGCTCAGGGGTTAGAATGTGAGTAAAGTTAATAACAGATATTATTAGTTGCTGTTACGTTCGCTAATGAACCAGTCAAGTCAGGAAGGTTGGACAAACCACACTTCCGTCCATAACTTTCAAAATAAAACCACCGGTGGAGGACCAATTGTGTCAACAATGTAAAAATAAGTCATAATAAAATAAACAATTATAACAATTATATAATACACATAAAATTATAGATTAAAAATACATTGTTATTATTATTTTCATCATCATCATCATCATCATCAATAATAATAATAATAACAAACTAATAATAATAATAATAATAATAATAATAATAATAATAATATCAGTCAGCATTCACGGCCAGAGTTCCCCTTAAGCTGATCGTTTGGTGACTTTTGACTACTAATTCATTATATGTACCACATAATATCTGGTCAGTCATCAGTCAGTATGTTTTGGTGTTACATGTTTTTTAGCTTTTGTTGTAAATAAGAATCTACCAGACTGATGCCTCTGGAAGTTAAAAGTATCTATGTGGGGGAATAGTAATCCTTATTACATAAAAATAGTTTCTTTCCCCGAATCTACTTTCACAGCATGAATTTTTCATCATGCAGGCATGTAGCCATGTTTGCAAAATGAGTAGACTATCGTTTTTATGTTAAAAGTAGAATGCCCTAATTTCCGGTCTCGTTATGTTTTACTGAGGCTAGCTTGACGCAGCGCAGCAGGCCAGCTGCAGTGCACGAGCCATGACGTCACATTCGCATAACGCACAGAATACGCAGAGGAATAATAATAATAACAACAATAATAATAATAATAAAAATAATAATAATAATAAAACACTTGTGTACACTCTGTATGAACCAAAATCAGTTCAGCTTCAAATAAACTACTTAAGTATTTTTATAGTATTTACGGAACCAGTCAAGCCGCATCATATGAACCTGACCCCGTTTTACTTAAAGTGCTGAGTGATGCCAGGCGGTGGTGATGGATAGTGCATTTGGGTTCTGTCCGCTCAGCTCCGTGATGACAAAACTTCCTGTTGATCCTTCTGGAAGTCCGATGCTGCGTTCAGGTCCCACGTCAGAGGCAGAAGAACGAGACTCCACCTGTCCGCTGCCATGTATTCAGGTGTTTAACCTGTGCGGGAAATGCTACATCTAGAATATTTTTTGTTTATTTAAAATCAACCATAAACAAACTGCAGTATATTTCCTGTCTTTCATCAGCAGAATTAGCTGTACCACACACCTTGAAGTCATGACTCCAGCTGGGAATATGAGCCACAAAATGTTTTTTTAAAGCTTCACTGCTGGTGTACATCATTAAAAATAAGGAAGGCATTCTTCAATGTAGAACAAAAGTCTTTATTGATACATGGCAACTGAAACACTAGATGTCTTACTGCCGATCAGCACTTGAAGGCAGCGTCAATGTTTTTTTCACATTCGCAGGTCATTTTCAAGGAAAATCCGACATGAAGAGACTGTGGCAGAGGTCTGTATCAGCTGTTCCACTCAGACACTGTTTTTCATCGTGTGAGGCAGAAACACACCACATCAGTCTCTGTGTAATCCAACCAATCATCTGTGAGGGGAGGAGCCTAGTGACAGACCCAAAAATCCACTGGCAGTATGTGCCGCTGTATTTGAGGCAGTTAGAATAAAATATTAATAAAAACAGTTCTGAACATTATTATAAAATAGAAAACATCAGAACACAAGGTGTCAGAGACAGAAAAAGTGACCAATGTTGATGGCCAGGCTGTACCTCTGTCATGTTTACTTCAGTTTCCTCTGTAAAAACGAGTGTTCAGAGCAGCGGCGGGCAGCTACCCTCAGTCAGCTGGCAGTCAAAGCGCTGGCTGAAGGCGTCCAGCAGGTGAGGGACGGCCTCCTGCGTCGACACGTTCCTGTTCAGCTCCACGCTCAGCGACGTCACGCCTTTCCCCTCGATGCCGCACGGCACGATGTGGCTGAACCACGACAGATCCGTGTTGCAGTTGAGGGCGAAGCCGTGAGACGTGATGTAGCGGCCACAGTGGATCCCTGTCAAACGATAGCACAGTGATCAGCCAATCAGCTGCATGGGTTTGTTGGTGGAGTGTCACACACAGTCTGACACCATCCTGACCAGAAGAAAACTCCGGCGCAAACTGAATAATGGGAATTTTCTTGCATGAAAATAATCCAATTGAACAATACAGAATATGGATTATCAACAGATTCAATATCACACACCTGACAGGTTCAGTGTGTGTGGGTGGAAACTGTGTAGGGGGTGAACTGTAAGATGGTGAGTGTGACTCAGCGGCAGAGCGCGCCCAATGTGACCATGTGGCTGAGAAACAGGAAGTGGGCGATTTGACGTACCGATGGCACAGATCTTGTTGTCTCTGACCCAAACGCCGGTGTGAGGCGACGTCGACGCTTCAATGCCAAACCTGCTGCACAGCGACACGACTGTCTGCTCCAGCTCAGAGACGTACCAACGCACACTCTGCAAGGCACAGGACGCAAGATTAGAGCAGATTAAATTGGAGCAGATCAGAGTGAATCAGATCAAATCAGATTAAATCCGTTCAGATGAATTTAGATTAAATCAGACTGAATAAAATCAGATTACATCAAATCAGATTAAATGAGACCAAATCAGATCAGATCAAGTTAAATTATATCAAAATGTACTAAACCAGATCAGACTGAATCAGATTAAACAAGATCAGATCAGTTTAAACCAGATCAAGTCAGGTTAAGTCAGTTCAGATCAGATTAAACCAGACCAGATACAATCAGATTGAACCAGACCAGATCAGATTGAACCAGATTAGACCAGATCAGATCACATAAAACCAGATCAAATCAGAATAAAACAGAACAGACCAGATCAGATTAAACCAAATCAGATTTAACCAGACTAGACCAGATCAGATGTAAGATTTGAGGTGGTAGGACAGACCTTCTTGAAGCAGGCCAGGTGCAGTATGGGGTAGCAGACCAGCTGTCCTGGGCCGTGGAAGGTGATGAGTCCTCCTCGGTTGGTCTGGTGGACATCGGCTCCCAGCAGGCGGAGGCGCTGCAGCAGGTCGGGAGGGTACGGCTGCTGCCGGAGCCCGGTGGTGTAAACGGCGGGATGCTCGCAAAGCAGCAGAGCATGAGCCACCGTGTCCCGCTGACGGCTCACGTACGCCTGCTGCACCTGCAAAGCATGCCGGTACGACAGAAGACCCAGGCGAACCACCTCTACCACGGGCCGGGCACGCCCCATCCCAGACCGGACTGGAACAGATTACACCAGAACACACCAGACCGGTTTACAGCCAATTACACCAGATGAGACTGGACTACCTGAATTATCCCTAAACAGTCCATACCGGACTAGAGTACACCAGACAAGACTGGACCGAAGCGTGCTACACCTGACCTGACCAGACTTGGATTACACCAAAACAAACCAAAATGGACTGGATTACACCTGACCAGAGGAGACCAGATTAGACCTGCCTGGATTACACCAGACCACACCGAACCAGGTTATATCAAAACAGGTTAGTCCAGACAAGATTATGAGACCAGACTAGTTTACACTATAACAGACCTGCAGAGCGGACTGGATTACACCTGACCAGAGGAGACCAGATTAGAGCAGATTAGACCTGCCTGGATTACACCAGACCACACCGAACCAGGTTATATCAAAACAGGTTAGTCCAGACAAGATTATGAGACCAGACTAGTTTACACCATAACAGACCTGCAGAGCGGACTGGATTATACCTGACCAGAGCACACCAGATTACATCGGAAAAAACTAGATCATTATAATCCTGATCAGACACGTGCTGAAATAATTGGTCATTTAATTGATTAGTTCTGGACTACAGACAGAAAATGAATCAGTTGTAATTGTGATGATTGATGAACAGTTTCAGTCATTAAAAACACCAACACTGTCTGACTCCAGCTTCACTGAGATGCTCAGACTGTCTTCCTTTTCTCCGTTCATATCATTATAAAATTAATACTCGCAGTTTGATGACATCACTTTGGACTCTGATCACTTCCGTCAGACTCAGGATTCAGTTTGATGACTTTACATTCTGAATGACATCACAGCCTCTGGATGAAGCTCAATTATTATCTAACTTCCAAACTTCCTTAAACTTATTGTCTAACTTCCAAATAAAAAATATATTGTCTAACTTCCAGTCTCAGTTCCAGTGGAACCACTCAAGCCTCTCCAGTTATTTACTGGTCGGTTACGGCGACTCTGACGTCACGGACTGACCCCGCTGCGGTCCGGTGTGAAGGGAAACCAGTCGGCTGGTCACTCTGCAGCCGGTCAGGATGAAACTAGCATCACAGTGCAGAATAACCCTGTTGATGATATCACATGTGTGTAAACGTCACGTCATACCGCAGCACTCTGACTCCTTACGACAGTGTGTCAGACAAACTTCACTGGGCGCCGCCATCACGGTCACGTTCTTCTTCGATGGTTCCTGCCACTTCCTTTTCCAGCCCACCGCGACGCTCTGCTGCCACCTGCCGACAGGAAGTCTCGTTTTGACTCTTCTTTTTTCTTCTTCTTCTTCTTCTTCTTCTTCTTCTTCTTCTTCTTCTTCTGACGATTTGCTTCTAATGGAAATAAACTGGAATAAATAAAACTGGTTTCAAATCTATATTTTTAATCATTATTCACATACCCATGTCAACTTCTATTACTGGCTTCTTTTTTACATTTATTTTATTTTATGTTTTATTCTGCTTTTATCCATATGTATTTTAATCACTATTTTATTCTTGTGTGTGTGTGTGTGTGTGTGTGTGTGTGTGCGCGCGCGCACTTTGATCTACGTCATTGGTCTGATAATGTTGTGTATAAATTAATGTGCCTTGCCTTGTCCGAGGGGTCCATGTTGGATTTACTGATGTTTCATTCAATCTCTTTCTTTCATTTAAAACACTGCCTGTCCACCAAAGCGGTTTAATTCAGTTTTATCGGCGGTTGTTCAGAGGAAACAGAAGGCTGCAGCGCCCTCTGCTGCCCGGAAGAACACAAGACCAGAAACAATATGCTGCTGCTTCACACCGAGACAAACCTGCAGCCAGCTGGAAAAAAGAAAAAAAAAATCAACGCGACTTTGTGAAGAAACCGAAACTCTAAAATCATCTTGTCTACTTGCAAATCAAATGAAAAAACAATTGAAATGTTTTTAGTTTTGCTCTTTGTGTGCAGGGCTTTTCTCTGGTGGAGGGTGTGAAGTTCTGCGACATGAACCAAACTGAGGAATGAACTGACATTGAAAAGATTGTTTTGATGATTTATTGTTTGTATTACACTGGAATACAACACAACACAAAGACCTGTCTGAACTTCTATCTTTTAAAAATGCAAAAAAGTGGAAAAGAATCTAAAACACAAGCTAAAGTGAAACATTAAAAATAAAATAAACTCAGTGAGTAGTTACCATTAATGCTGTATTTATTATAACATCTGTTTTATTAAGATGTTGGTTCAGCAACACTCTCCAGTCGTTGTAATATAAAGAACTTCGTGTCTCATCATTCTGGATTCAGTGAAGTTTCATGAAGGTCTGAGTGTTTCAGAGGCTGAAGTCTGGCAGCTTTCAGCTCGAAAATAGTCAAATTTAAGGAAAAGGGACCAGAAAGTAAAATGAGAACCGACTCTGTCTTCTTTTTTCTTTTTCTTTTTTTCCCCTTGAAGCTGTTAGTGCAGTGTGATGGGTCACATGCTGCAGACGTGAGGCAACCAATCCAATGAACATCAATAACTTCATCAGGCCAACATGTGAGAGTTAAGTGGAGCCACGAGCTTCCAATCACCTTCATATACAGTGTGATCCGCTTCTCCTGAAGCTCCGTGCTGTGTCTGAACCAGAGGAACCAGAGGAACCAGAAGCTGCTCAGCTCTGCAGCTTCCAAACATTTTCATCATGAAATCTGTCGTCTGCATCGTGTTTCTGCTCGTCTGCCTGGCCCTCACCTGTGAGTCTGCCCTCATTTTTATTTTATTAAGACTTGAAAGCTGCGCTGCCAGCCTTTCTTTCTTTCTTTCTTTCTTTCTTTCCTTCCTGTGCATGAAAATAAACCTAATTTGGCACACAGAGTTTTTGTTCCTTTGCCACATGATGCTCAGTAGAGTTTGGTGTAAACCGGATGGTGGCGCTACAGCATTGGTCTAAAGTGTAAAAACTACCGAGGACATGCTGCTCTGCTGCTGCTCTGAAATGTTTTGAGTTTTAGCCCAAAAAGGAGGAAACTGCCCTCTGGTACCTCTACTTCACGATAAAGTTCAGCAGCGGGTTTTTGTTGTTTGTGAGTCCATCAGGAGTCTGACACGGTAAAACCATGTCTACACACAAAGCCCAACCTGCATGTGAAAAACCACAGAAAATACCAGTGTCATAGATGAAACTTTCAAAATTTTTAAGTTCTGTCTAAAAACGGATTTTCCGCTCTTTTGTAAAACTTCTCTGTTTAATTTAATTTGTTGCTTTATTTCCTTTTTTTCACTCAAAGACAAAAAACGAAAACCCGAAGTTAGCCTACACTCAACTACCATGTCGACAACGAAGAACTAACATTCCAATAAATAAAGCAAACAAATAAATAAATAAATAAATAAATAAAAATAAAAAATAAAAACAGGCTGTAGATAATGCTCATTAGCCACCTATGGAAAGCTTTTGGTGGAAAATTAAGCATTTTAAATGTTTTTACCTTATAGATCCTTAAGTCTTTGAAACTTTACAGACATTTCGGTTTATCTTATTTTAGTTTATTTTCCGGTGCTGACTGAACTCTGTTCTTCGTCCAAGCTGAAACTAAACACATGAACAGAGAGTTCCTGTCAGTTTAGGGTTCAGTTAAATTGACATGACGGTGACGTGGACGTGGCTGTGAGATCACACGCTCTGACGTCACGTTTGGCTTCCATTCCTGCAGAATAAATGTAAACTGGCTAAATTGAGTTTTCCCCCTGAACAATTGAGACTTTATAAATCTTCATGCAGCTGTTAATGAAGTTCACAGATACGTTGTTGTGTTGGATTATAATCACTTTATTATGAATGAATGAATAAACTTTATTTATACAGCACTTTTCATACACACAATGCAGCTCTAAGTGCTTTACAATTCAACAGCAAAAACAAAAACAAAACTCAAGTTTAAAATCACACACATGCACAAAAAAAGAGAAAATCATAAAAACTCATTAATCAGATTAATCATGACTTGAAAACACACAGCTGATAGTTACAGGCTTTATTATTATTAGCATGTCACTGATACTTGTGCCAGTGCATCGTCTGATTGCCAGAAAACTTTGAATAAATACATAAATAATAAATAAATAAATCATCATATTGGCTGAATCTGACTGGACTGTTGAAACCCTTTATGGTTGCTGCTGTTTCTGTCTGCAGTCTGTTCAGTTTAGACCAAAGTGTCTGATGCTAACCTGCAGTGTGTGCATGTGTGTGTGTGTGTGTGTGTGTGTGTGCAGCGGCTGCCTTGTTCCCCTGGAACTGCAGTAACTACAGTGGAGTTTGTCGGTCGACCTGCAAACCTGACGAGCTGCCGTTCGGCCCGATGGGCTGCAGCAAGGGAGCTGTGTGAGTCAGCCAGTCACCTTCATCTTCATCATCACCTTCATCATTCTAATATCTATATATAAAACAAACCCTGATGTGTTCATTGCTTTGTGAAGTCAGAATGTTTTAACAGTCAAACATGATGCATGTTGACCGCTGATTCTGAAGTCACATGACTGTCTTGTGTTCCAGGTGCTGCGTGGCTCACGTCTATTAGAACCAGACTCCACCTGTCAGTCATCCTGCTGCACAATAAAACTGTAATGTGACAGTTAAAAGTCTGATGTTGTGATTGAGCTGTGACATACAGAGCGTACAGACACTTTAGATTCAAGATTCAAGATGTTTTATTGTCACAGGTGACACAGTTTTGCTACGAAGCTCCAACCAGTTTCTGTGAACATGAGACCACATGGCACCGACCTGACGCCCGGGGCTGGGGTTCAGGAGCTGGACCATTTGGAAGCACAACTACAAGAAATAAAAGAACTAAGTAGAAAAAATGTGAATATAAAATAAAATAAATATATGTATTTGAAAATATGAACATATTAAGTCGGTACATGAGCCAGCGTTTCACTCAACACAGAGATTTTCATTCATGTCTGAGACGAACAGATAAACAAATGAACCTCAGCAAAGTTAATCCCTCTGGTCTAGAATCTGTTAGAATGACACAACGTGGGTGTGGCCATTTGTCAATCAACATATACCACGCCCACTCCCGTGCCCCCTGAATTATACACTGTATGGCCTGAAAAATGAATCAGAGCGTCTGATTGGCCCGTGACAGACCTGGTCAAAGTTTTGTGATGAGGTGTGAATCCATTCAGAGCTTATGAGCCTTTGGGTAACATGCCACGCCCACTGCCACGCCCCCTGTTGGCCAAGGGCGTGAAAGTTATTTCTTGGCCTGCGAACATCCTTCACACATATGTGATGGAAATATGATTGGAAGTTCTGTCACTGTGTGACGGACGGACGAACCGAGCAGAAGGACCACCTGAAGCTCCACAGCTGCTTCAAATTACACAGGAAACTGTAACCTGGCAGATTAATGAGATTAGCATACAAACATGTCGACACTCAGCCTCAATGTGTCGTGTCACACAGGCGACATCAGGCCTGACTGAACAGGGACTTCATGACAGTTTGACTCCTGTTCAAGTTCAGTTCAGTTAGCTGACAGGTGGCTTCAGGGCTGCAGGTCAGGATCAAATCTGCTGAGGAAACCATTATCTGATGAATCGCTGCTTTTGTGTCTGGGTGTCTGGATGTTAGTTACCCAGATGATGTGGCTAATGCTGCGTTCACGTCATCACTGTCTGACCTGACCTCCGACCACAGAGTTCACTTCAACATCCTGCTGGTCATTACAACTAATCTGCTGTTTGTCTGAAAGCTCTGATAGATCTGACTGGAGGGAATAACACAGAGGTGTCTGGACATGACAAGTGTGAAACATAAAGAAATCCAAATGTAAAGCCACATTCATCACACGCTTCTTATCCAACCCTGCTTGTGATAAAAGTTTAACTCGTGTTACCTTTTGATTTAGGCCTGAAGAATTGTAACGTTAGCTTACTTTACTTTCCAACTGACCAACTGAACACTTACAAGTCATACTGATGTGAATGTTTCTGACCTCGACCTTCCCTCCTACATGACCTGATCGCAGCAGAAACCTGTCAGCCAGCAGCAGGCAGGAAGCTGCTGCCTTCACTGACCTCTGCTGTCAGAGGCTGAAACACGAGATCTCACTCTGCTGCCCCACAGAGTCCAAAACACCCACAAATCAAAGAATCAGCTCATTATCACATTGTATCATGTTGTAATGAGATGTTTTTTCATTAATGAGAAATGTTCCCATTACAATGACATTGTTTGACATTAATCTAACATCTAACACTAAATCTTTCATTTATAACAACATAACTTATCTCGTTATCACGTTCCTCATCACAAGAGAAGCTGCTCCTGGTAGAAGGTGGAGTGTATGATTCTTCTTCCTGTGCAGTCCCACACATTTTAAATCTTCACTGCACACCTGCTCACCACAGCACCTTCCACACCTTCAGCATCAGCATCACCATGACTCACAACTTCATCAAATCACATAAACAAGCTGCTTCCTCATTGCAACACATGGTTTACATATTATAACGAGATAAAAAGGTTTCATTCTAACATCAAAATATCTTGTTATAATAAGAAAAAAAATATTGTTCTAACATCTAAGTGTGTCTTTTTTCCCCCACTCTGGCAGCATCGCCTCGCCTTGC
Source organism: Holocentrus rufus (assembly GCA_900302615.1). NCBI lineage: Eukaryota > Metazoa > Chordata > Actinopteri > Holocentriformes > Holocentridae > Holocentrus > Holocentrus rufus. Next base: position 3,136 of record OMLF01021329.1, on the reverse strand, counting down.
TGAAGTTTGTCAGGCCTCTTGGCACAGCAGCAACCTGTCAGGCTGGCTGGGATTCAAGCTGAGATTTATTGATTTAAACAGTGTGAGTCTAAACCCAGGTTTCACGAAACACAAAACATAATACCATAATATTTTTTTTTACCAGATAGTTTCATCCCGCGGTAAATGTATTTAGTGCACCGTGTGACAGTTTTGTTTTCCTGTCTGCCCTCAATACCTGATAAGCAATGTTGTCCCATGGGCGGCTTTTATTTTGAAGGCCGAATCGCCTTTTCCCTGTCTGTTTGTGTCTGTTTCCTGTGCCTTGACGCTGCTACTTCCTGCACCCGTTCCGCCCAGAGCCTGACTGGTGTCAAGTGTACTGCATTACACACATGCCTTTCGTCGACAACATTCAAAATAGAATCTTTTTCAGCATTTCAGAGCATCGAAGTTCAAATATCGTGTTGTCAGACATCAGACAGTTTGGAGAGACGTAAACTGTCTTCTAGACATCTCGCACTTACATAATCAGATCGTATGATCTTATAAACCTGGTATAAACACAGAAAACACTTGTCGGACATGTTCTGTTTCCCTCTGAATGTAAACGGTCCAGCTGCGCTCGAGCTCACTTCGTGTTTCCAGGGCCGCGGTTGGCGGGCTGAACGTGCCTCCGCGCTCGCGCTGCATCGGCAGGGCGGGGTTTGTTTTCAAAGCAGACCCAGAGAGAAGAGACTCACCAGGGAAGATGGCGACCGCGGGGTCCGCCGAGCGTCCCGGCACACCGGGCAGCGCCGCCGGCAGCTCC
>OMLF01021313.1:12782-79351 GCA_900302615.1 Holocentrus rufus | reverse complement strand
ATGTCTGATGGTTAGTTTTTATGTTTCTGTTTTTACTTTGTTAAAAGTGGAGTTATATAGCTACAGGTATTACTTTTATCATTATTATTATTTTATAATAATAATTATTAATGCTCCTCAGTTTCTTTGCCTACATTTCTTCTAAACAGCAGAAAGGACATCTGCTTGATCCGTTTTTACAACATCATATGATGCCTGTTTTATTAGGAAATCAAAGACACTTAACACAGGGAGCAGAAAACTGTTCCCACAGCACAAATGACTGGACAGGGCAAGTAGCCACTTGTTGATTACTAATAGGAATTCATATCATAACAGGTACTGTATTTTTCCAGTCCCTTGTCCAGATATCCCAAGATAATGGCATCAGTCCAAACTCCTTTAAATCAGTGGTTCTGTGATTAAATGTAAGTGGTAAAGCTGCAGTACTGTAGCAGGATTTGTGGCCCTGGGATGGCTTCCATTGCAAACTGCACCAGTCTGTGTGTGTACTGAGCCAGTGGCTCTGGCCCAGTCTCCAGTCTCTGGTCCTTGGACAGAGTGTTGAGAGGAGCTGTCCAGTGTTTCTGAGGCCCAGGGGATGACAGGGGAAGACCGTAACACCGTTAGGATTCTCTTTCCCTGCTATTCAGCCCTAAACTGCCTGTTTGTCCGAGGCTAATGATGGTTATCTAAGCATCTCTGAGGAACGATTATATCACCAAGAATCCAACGTTTCTCTTTGTTGCTCAGTTATGTTATGAATAATGATTGTAGTGGATAACTCCAAGGACTCTCTTTGTTCTCGTCAAGGTCTCAACCTGCAGTGTGTCCTTCTGGGGTTTTTTTCCCCTCAGATTGTAAGCATTTGTTCTACTTGTTTTTATTACTGCAGATAGGAGAAATGCTACTCTTTAAAAGTACAGTTGTGTTTTATCTGTATATCTTTCATGCTTCTTTTGTCTTTGGTTCATTTGGAGATTGGCTGCTTTATCTTGTGTCCATTTGGAGATAACTAAGTAATTCAACAATAGATGAGAGGTAAAAGAAGTGACTGGAATCATCTCCCGCTCATCTCTCACTGTTTTATTGTCAATATTAGTGTGAACAACAGGAGGGTTGGGAGAGAAATCGTCCCCAGTGATGTGTGGGACTGAAACCCATCTAGGTGCAGCTACTGTTCATATGCTCACCAAATATTCTGACATTTTTTTTAAAGGCACTGCTGCTCTTTTTAGCAAAGTGTGCATAATGACAGGAAACATGGGAGAATGAGGGAGTATGCCATGACTCCAGGGTCATTTAAGGTATGACTTCCAGTGTGTGCAGACTGACAGCTGAAACCTTTCACAGCCTCATTACTCTCACAGCCAAACATGGATTCCCGTAGTATGAGTCACAAAGGATGCCCTCATCTCCTCTCCCCTTCCTCTCTCTCACTCTCTTTCAGAAGCATACACTCGTACTCACACACACACACACACACACACACACACACACACACTTATGCCCACGCATGCGCTTACAACTAAAACACATTGCTCAGGTCCATTTCAATTCTTTGATTCTGCTGCCAAGCCTCCCTGGGAAGGAAAAAAATGTTTTACTCCACTAATCTTTTAACACTCCCGGTATTCAGCCCGCGCGTGTTTGCATCATCTTCCATGGAATGATTTTCCTTTCAAAACCAGTGTGACCCCTGTGACCAAACTTTGGGAGCTGTTCCATTTTTAACTGCTGTGCCAAGTCAGGACTGTCTGGATTGGCCTGTCTGAGGTTAACTACTGCAGTAGTCCGCTCATAACATATCAAAGCCCTCTGAATTCCCAGCCCCGTTTATGTCATCACTCATGTTTGCACAGATTGTTTCTTTCTCAGTCAAAAGTTGCATGGTACCAGTTGTGCCACCGACTCTGGGTAAATATTTACCTGCTCTCTTTAGGCTGACAAACTGAGGACTTTCGTGCAAAAGAAAAATGTGACTGAGTGGACTTTGAAAAGTGTGCAAGTGAGCTGTGTGTGTGTGCGCTACAATGAGCCAAAAGAAGCCAAACCATTCAGGCTGAACTGAGATTGACTGACGACCGTGTCTGTGGGCGATGTGCCAAAGTAAATACATGAATGGGAAATCCACTTCCATATTTTTTGATGGATGGGCGGACTTTTATTTCTTTGTTGATTCATTCTCCGTAGGAACCTCCAATCAGCCTGAACTTATCAAGTGTGAAAAACCGTTTGAAAAGAAGACCGAGAGGGAGAGGAGAAAACAAGAAGGTCCTTTCTCTTTTTTCCTACTTGGGAAAGCTCATTATTCCTCAAGCTCCCATCTGAAAAGCAGGTCGCCCCCTCTTACTTTACTTTTTTTAGTCCCCGCCTCCCCTCTCCACAAGCCCACACTGTGTGTGTGAGACTAGCTTTTTCTTCTACTATGCACCGCCTCCATTCTCTCACTGGCTCTTTCATTCCCTCATCCCCTCCACTGCTCCCTCCTTTCCTCTCCCCTCTCCTGTCCTCTCTTTCTCTCTCTCTCTCTCTCTTCACTCTTCATTGCTGGTTGCTTACACCAACCAGCTCACAGCCAAGGAGCTCTTCTGTCCGTCTGACACAGACCGAGACTTTAAGCCCGAAGTAACCCTACAAAACCTGAGAAATTACAGTACAGGAAGTTATTGCTCAAGTGTAAAGGTACAGGAACAACTCCTCTTTAGTGTTTTACCATTTGCTGTGCACATGTCTGTATGTATTTTTGACAAGCTGACGTGTGTGTGTGTGCGTCTGTGCATGTGTGTGTTTGGTGTGTGCATAGCATGTTGTGACTCAATCTGCGGAATCAGTATCATAGTACCCAAACAGTCTACATGTGGTCTAGACTGTCTTCAATAAGGAAGTTTGCTTTGTGGTTGTGTGTGTGCTGCATGTGGTTTTAACTCAAAGAATACAGTATTGTTTCAGCAGCGTTTTACTGTATCCATGTTATACTCAAAGTTTTACATTTACAGTCAGTGTCCCTTTTAAAAACCTTGCAAGGTTTTTAGGTCTGTAAAGTAATTTTTTTTTTTTAGGTATGAAGAGTGCAGTTTTTTGCCAATGACCAACATGCATTTCTGACATTTTACAGTGCATTTTAAGAGTTTTGTGGGTTTTTCATGGTCCAGCATCCTGGGGCATTTTCTGTTCATGGAGGATAATATCTGTTGTCACTGAAAGATTCAACAGGCCATTCATAATTTTCAGTTTATTGCAAATTCTGAGTTTATTGCAAATTCTGAGTGAATTCTGAGATGAATTGTAAGATTTCAAACCTTTCTTGTCTGACTGGGCAAGGTGTGTGGCATCATGTTTGACTGTCTTTTCATTTCTTTTGCGAGCTCCTCACTTAACTAATGCTTTCTTTTACAAAACCTCAATTCCCCTCAATTCTCTCCAACAGTGTCAAGCCAGAAAAGAAAAGAGCAACAGGTGACAAAACGATCAGCGGCACCTTCCAGGTTCATGCCAGAGTGGAGTGAAGCTTCATTCAAGTTTCTACAAGTTTGATAACGGATCTCAAGATTCCAGCAGTACCCACCTCAGCAGCAGCCATGACTCAAAGTAACGGGGAGGGCGCACAGCGGACCCGGAGCGGTCTCCGCCAGATCCGGGACGGGATCCAGGCTCGTTCCCTGATGGCAAAGAAGAGAGTGGAGAACATCTCCAAAGACGATGTCAAAGGATTCTTCAGGAGAAATGCCTTTGTGATCTTCACCGTCGCTGCTGTTATCATTGGTGAGTGGGTGTATCGTGCTGCATGTGTGTTTTTGTTTTCATGAACTTTAGTCAGTGAGATTTAGTGTTGTGGGAGTGAAGTTTTTTTTAACCTCTTACACATTGGATCAGAGTGATTCATTTGGGAATTTAGTTGATGAAACACTTGTGAAGATGAAAAGGGAGGTGAATGATATGTCCATGATTCACAGAGCCTAATCTGAAAAAAAAAATCATCACTCCTTCTCTCTCCGCTCCTCTCCTCTGCTCTTTCTGGATTATCACTTGATCATACCTCTTTTTTTCATACGTCTTCTTTCAAAAGAAGGGTCCAGATTTTCTCTGTCACCCCTCACAGTCCATCAGTGTGGTGTGACGACCCCCTTCCGAGCGGACGGAAGAAGGCATAGAACAAAAAGAAACTGGCAGGGTCAGGGAATGGAGAAAACTCAGATGAACTTAGCAGACTGACCCTCACGTGACCCTGTAGCTGACCCTTGACACGTGGCCATTAACCTTTGACCCTCACCCAGTAGGAAGCGAGCCAGGCCCACCCACTGCTGCCACATCTGCAGCCCTGATAGAATTACACAGTGTCAAGATAAACCCATTTGATTGACTGTCAGATGCAGGATACGCTTAATTTCAGGCCCCTGGGTCAGCCACCTGGACCTGGTGGTGGATTTGGGCTGCAATGGTCAAACTGCCTATTTAAGGAATGAGTTATATTAGCAATGACAACATCTGCATCCGTTTTTAATAGAGGATGAAAACCAATATGGCAACAGAGTTACAAATCTGACAACAGCAAAGTCATAAACTGAGCACATGATCACTGCATTTGGTGATTCAAGGAGGGAGCACCCAAGTGACTTGATAATCACATGGGCGATCAATTCACCCATGACCCTGTTCTGCGCTTTAGCCATTCAAATGTTCAGTTTAGTCTCTAATGTTGAAGTGTTAGTGATTACAGGTGTGATCCTGGTGCGCTTCAACACTTACATGTCAGTACACAGGACAAGATCTCGTTAAATAATTAGATGCTCTCAGCCTCATCAATGTAACGCTCCTTCACCTCTCCGGCATGTTTTGTTTGTGAAAGCGTTTTAACAGATAAACTCTGATGCCTTTTCTTGCAGATTTCTTAGCTAATTTTCTAGGTCAGAGAGCTGCAAGGTGGGCTCGTGGGAAAAAGATGAAGTTGGGCTTTCACTATGATATTGTAGATTTGTGTGCAATAGGTGTTATTTGAGATTCTCATATAGATGAATATTGATATTTATTGTTAAATACTTGAACTCCACAGGGTTAACTCTTTGGCTTTCATAGTGATCAATAGTAATATGATAACACACCACAATAGATGTTAATTGTGGCACTAGTAATAAATCATGAAAGGCACTGATCATTTTACTATCCAAAATCTTGAAATAATGATATTTAGCCTTGAATTTTTCTTCCAATTCTGTTCCTCTCTGCAGGCATAATCCTGGGATTCGCCCTGCGGCCATACAACATGTCTTACCGTGAGGTGAAGTTCTTCTCTTTCCCTGGAGAGCTGCTGATGAGGATGCTCCAGATGCTGGTGCTGCCCCTGCTGGTGTCCAGTCTCATCACAGGTATGCACAAGGGCACATCAGAGCAGCCAGGACACCAGGAGGTTGCGGGTTCACTTCCCAATTGCCTTGATAATTTAGAGCGTCATACACACAGTCAGAAGACCAGGTCAGCAGTCAGACAGCACTAAGTCTGATTCTGATAAAAGTTTGACTTATATATTTTTACCTCATTACCTTTTGCCAGGCTCAAACCTTGTAGATCACCATGACAACCGCCACTGACCAACAGTGTACTGAATACAGAAATCAATTTAATAGTGCAAATAATTGTTTTTATACAAATGTCATAATGTTGCGCACAACTAGTGCTTACACATTCATGCTTTGCCTGTCACCCACTTGGTTGCAACACCATTACAGGAAATATTCATAATGGTCCAGCTATCATTAGTTATTTTTAGTTCAAACATACCTCAGATAGCCAAAATTAGCCCATGCATCCCAGACACGTACAGTTCCAGAAGTTTTAAGATTGTTTTGATCTAAATTTATAGCCAGAAACCCACTTACCCACCACACAATCACAACTCTGTGTGCTATAATTAATAGCACTCAAAACCCCCTTATATTTTCTCTCTCATACACACTTGAGGGCTGTTGTTACATTGGTAAGTCCATATGCCCCAGTCTGGGCCGGGATGATGCAACACTGATTGTTGCATCAGCGCAGCGAGTATGGAAAAAGTTGGAACACTTGTATTCAGCCTGTATTTCTCCCCTCGTATCTTTCTGTCTCTGTTTTTCTGTGAGATCTTTTTCCCATGTCGTGTGTCATCTGTGTGAATGGATCATCATGCCAGTGTTTGTTGTTTTCTTTCTCCAATGTCCCCAAGTATCTGAGGTGGAAGAGCAGAACAGATGTTTATTCAGCCGACACTGTTTGTTGGTTTTAGGCCAAGCAGTGGATGGAGTTAAGATTACCTCATATGAGACAGAGAGAGAGAGAGAGAGAGAGAGAGAGAGAGAGAGAGAGAGAGAGAGAGTTATTTGATAAGCCAACTTAGATTCATGGTTTGAAGTTATTTGTCTCAGTCACATGCTTGTCCCATGGTCAAGGCCTCAGCCTTGTTGTTATAACACGATGCCCTGTGCATATTTGCAACTAAATTGTGTGAGTTTAATCAATAACTAATTCAGGGCTTTCCAACAGACAGGCCAGAGGTGATTTTAGTAGACATTTGAAACTTTTTAATCTTCCTTAAGCCTCCATTATTGACACTTGAATAGTAATGATGTAATGATGAGAGCAGACGTAACACAGTTTGTAATAATTATTCTGATGGATTTAAAACACAATGTAAGTTTTCATAGGTATTGCAGGTGTGTGCTGAAAACCACCACATCTTTTTTCATTGTCAATATAATTATTACCAATTGTATTTAGTTATTTCTATTTTGAGTATTTACTATACAGTGGAGATTTTCAGTTGGCCCGAGTGTGTTTAGGCCTGTATCTGAGGGGAAGCCAAATCTATGATAATGAGCTTGTCAGCTCCAGTCAAGGAATATGACGCGCTCTGTTCATCACTGCTATCATGCTTATTAGATCCATTCACATAAACACTGGAGTTTTCTTCCAGGGACAAAGACCCACAGGTTTGTTTTGGAGTCGAGCTCCTGGTTGTTTTTCTTCTTCTGGGAGAAGTTTAGATGTGATATGGAACATGTGAGTGTCCAGTAACACTGTCGCTGACCGACAGCAGTGACTGATGGGAAGTAGGCGGGACGCAGTGAGACCTTGTGTTCAGTCATGGTGCAGTGATTGACAGGAACAGGGGCCAATCTCCGGAAAGGATGACACAGACGCGATGTCCGATAATAACCTGCATTGTGCTTCAATGGAGTGTAGCATCAGCATCTTCTGACATCATGTCACATGACAGAAGATACAATATGTGGAAGCCAACAAAGAATACTGTTCTGTGGCGAAGACATCAGCCACACAGCTCCTCTCGTTTGTGTGTGTGAATGAGCGAGAGAGAGAGAGAGAGAGAGAGAGGTGCATGCCTGCCTTAATTTTCTCTTTGACGTTATTTGCAAAATAAACTCACCATTACACAGACAAAAAGGTAAATTCATGTCAAATAGACAGCATACTGCACTGCTATATAACCAGTGGATCATATCTTCAGATTTAATGGACATTATCATCAGAAATTATATTGTTTTCCCTAAAGTTTATACTCAACTGGTGGTTTGACATGAAGACCTGGGCCAAATAATATTTGCAAAGATAGCATTTGCACTTTACATGGTCTGTTTCAGTCCACTTTAGTGCCAGATCAATGGATTTCATGGATCTTCAACAGTATAATTTGTGAACATTAGAAAGAACATACGATTACAGGTCAGTGCTCATGGTTTAATGCACATTTCTGTAACAAGCGATTGTTCTGATGTAGTAAATCTCACCCGACTGGTCTATCATGCAGCTTGCAAATACATACAAAAATTACTTCCTAATTCCGCTCAATTCATGTCAGTTTGAGACAGCAAAATAACTACCATTACAACATGTGTTTCTGGGTTGGTGTGACCTGGTTACACCCAACAAGAATGTAAGCAGACGGAATGGGACAGAGACTCTACCCAATAGAATTTGTGCTAAATTTAAAAGGTATAGACTTTATCTAAATCATAGAAACATAAGCAACAACAAATATGAGATGTTTCAACTTTTGATAGCCAAGAACTAATTGGAGGCATTGTACAGAAAATGAATGGTCACACTCCTAAGAATAAAATGAGTTAAAGATTTGCAGCTTTCGTTCAACTGAACTGTGATCTCAAACCGTAGCCAAAAGACGTCACACAAAGTTCCATATAAAAACACAGCGCAAGAAAAACAATGATCTGCAGCCTAAATTACGCAAGTTAATATATTATTTATCGCATGGTGTTGTGTGGCTTTAAAAAGTCAACTTTCTGCTTTGAAGTTTCGGCCACGGCCACATCTAAAAGCAGTTAAATGTTAAAAGTTATGTTTCCTGAATTTTTAATGAGCACCTGGTGTAGACAGCTGAAGGGAAAAGAGAGAACTTCAGTGATATAATGGCAAGTAGAGTGGAGTAGGAATATATATATATAGAGAGAGGAAATGATGGGAAAAGAGGACGGGCTGAGGACGGGCTGACAGAAAGAGGTGAAAGCAGAAGGAGGCACAATGTGGAGGCGGGTGTTAGGAAAAGGAGCTGGGAAGGGGCAAAGGTTACAGCAGGAATAAACACAAGGTGATTTTAGGGCCACGAAGGGAAACAGCCATCCATTTGGGTTTTGTATGGTTTTACAGTCCCTCTCTTTACAATAGAGGAAAGACTAATATAACAATACAAGCTCACCATCCTGAAATCAGGCCTAAAGGATGTTGCTGCAGTTCCTGTGTGCGTGTCATCAGTAGCCAATCAGAGGTTTAGAATGGAGTGAGGTCAGAGGTCACGGTAACCATGCAGGGATATGGGCAGGGGCAACAAAAGAGGCTTTATCTGCCCGAGGCTGTGAATAGGAACTGTTTCACTAAACAACACACACGCACACACACACACACACACACACACAGATGCACATTCATGTACGCGCGCACACACACACACACACACACACACACACACACACAAGCACGCTCACACTGTGCATCTTTAACGAATTATTTGGTTTTACAACAATAACAATTCTCAGAAATGATTTTGAGGGTTGTTTTATGTTTTAACATGCAGCCTAAAGTATTACATAATGTATTTTGGCTGATATATTTGACAACAGTGTTACCGGAAACCTCCCTAATTTTTTCCACATTTCCATGTTTTGTTGTGAAACTATGACCTTAGTTGCAAAGTCATATGTCTGGCCCCAGGGAATCTTGTCATGGATAATAACACACATCTTTCTGTGGTTCAGGACCAGTTCCACAGTTTGTCCCTCACCATAACTCCACCTAGAAGGGCTGTCAACCCACCTAGTACAATAGATTTACAGCTTTCAGTGAAGATGTAGTATAAATGCCATTATACAGATTTTTAATAGATGTGTATGCCTTACATACACGTCTAGGAGCATATTGACAATATTTTAGAGTATAAGAGCATTGGGGCTAAGCTCCTGTGACTTCTGCGATGTAAACACCTGGCCCCAGTTCAAACAACCTTCTTCCATGACTGAATTATGCCTCTGTGTGAAATGTGTTTTTTGAGCGTGTCGGTTAACTGAAGGGACTTCCCTTTGAACTCTGATCGTGTTTTAAAAGTGAGAAATGGGAAAGTTGAAGCAAAGTCCCTGGGGCTGGGACAGGTAGTAAGTGAAAGACAGACAAGGAGACAAATAGGCAGGAGGAGAAAAATGCATGTCCAAAAGAGAGAGAGAGATAGAGAGAGAGAGAGAGAGATTGACCCAGTGAAAGGGATCAAACTCCAGGGGCCTCTTGCTCTGCTCCTCCTTCTATGGCGCCACCTTTCTTTATCCTTGAAAATCTGTCTTTTTCTCTCGAACACACACACACACACATACACACACGCACACAAAACCTCTTTTTCTACCCCCTCTGCAATGCTAACCACTCACCATGTGTTCACCGCAATGGCCATATTGTCTTCAGGCGCTTCATTACCAAACATTAGAGAACACTGAAGAAAATTTATAAGCCCGAGGAGAAACTGGACAGGAAGAAGGGATAAAGGAAGTGAAAACAGGGAAAAGAAGATGATTATGGAGGAGGGAAACAAGGGGGAGAACAACAGCAGGGATGAGTTTAAGAAAAAAATGGAAAGGAGGATGAGGAGGAAGGAGAATAATGATACAATTGTACCAATTCTCAAGCAGTTTAGGCGATTGGGTTGGTGGTTGTTAAATTGTAACTGCATGTGTAAATCTGTCAGGGTTGTTCATGGGATTGGCAAAACAGACAGAGTTTGACAGAAAGTATGCACTTACTGCTTAATAGCAGATGGTAGATCACTTTTCCCTCAAGACTCTGGGTGTAACTTGTTTTGTTTACAAAGTAAGTGAATGAAGTTAGTCAGACAGCTAGCAAGTTTTTGTGCTCCCAGAAACAGTTGAGATAGTTTACAGCTTCAAAAATCTCAGACTCAGCTTCGATCAGCACACAAAACGACCAGAAAGAAGCTACCGGAGACTACCAGCCATCCACAAACTCTGTGGACTCTATGCATCTAAAGCATTACTCCGGCCGTACGACTTTATAGCTTCACCTGCTTCTTCAACATGCTATCTGTCACAAACCGGGCCAAAGTCACACGAATAACCAATACCACTGCTAAGATAACAGGTCTTCCCACACCCAACCTCTCACAGCTCAATAATAAGGCCATTGCACACATTGCAAACACAATAGCTCAGGACATTACACACCCTCTCAGTCACCACTTCACCCTACTGCCCTCTGGGTGCATGTACAGGTCACTGAGGTGCAGAAGGGCTTGTTTTGGCCAAACCCTGATACTTATAGCCATAGCTGCCCTCAACAACAGGCCTCATTGAAAGAGATCTGAATGTCGACTTGTATGTATGATGTGCTGCTGTATGTGATGTTGGTGTATTTATGATGTTTACTTTCTGTGTACAGTACGGTGAAAAGAATTTCCCTCCTGGGACAATAAGTCTAAGTAAGTATTGCACCCAGTTACTGAATAAGGCTTTTGATAAGGTACAATGAGTAGTGGATGGGCTATCAAGCCGTTACATACTGACAGCACTTGCCATGCAAGGCGTGATTAACAGCTGATAAACTGCCATAACGAGAGCTAATGGGGTCTACTACTGCCAATATGCAGGCTTACGAGATATTGTAGAGTATCAGTCAACACGTCAACATTAGCTATTGACTTAAGTGTATACATTTATCTACTCACACACTTTTGTTGCAGCTTTATATGTCACAGGTGCAGGAAAGGCGATTTTGCTGCAGGATTGCCTCTGCCATGCTCAATACCTAGCCTTGAGAGTATTAATGTTAGGTTTTAACTACTGAGCTCCATATAATTATACTTGTGCAGCCATATACTTACATAGTCTGACTGCCTTCAGGTGAAGTCTTGTGAGAACTGGAGGGTCATTGTCTGTGTAGGAACAGTAAATGTTCATTGGCTTAAGCACGGACCTCTTGCAGTTGCTGTGCCCTGAGCATCAACTTTTTCCCATTAAAGCACTTTTGTGTCTAATGAACATTGCCCATATGAGAAAGAAAGTCATTCCCTCTCCTCTCCTGCCATTTCAGCTCTCTCCTTCTTTTGAAAGGATGGAATTGGTGAGGCTGCGTCTGTTGTCGCCTGGACAACAGGCTGAGGATCATTGTGTCCGTGCGAGGCCGACTAAGTCAACAAGTTTTCCCAGGGCTGTCAGAAAAGGAATAGGAGGGGAGAAGAAGAAGGGGTATGGTAGGGGGAAGGGGGAGCCATGAAAGAGGATTGAAGCAATAAGATCAGTGTGTAAGAAAAAGAGAGAGAAGAGGGTGGGAGGCTGCGGGGGTGGGGAGGAGGAAGAGGAGGGTGAGGGGCGCGCTGAAACAAGAGGTGTAGATGGAGGGGTGGTAGGGAGAGGAGGTTAAGAATTTGGTGAAAGAGAATGAGGGAGGGAAGGGGGAGAGGAGGATCAAAAAGGAATGGATAAAGGCTCAGGTCCTGGGCATGTTGAGACAAGAGGAACAGAGTGGGCCAAACAGGGGGCAGTGGGCCCTCACATCCTTCAAACACAACCACACACTCATACACACACATATACACACAGTCAGCATCTGAAAGGAACACATACATCTCCCATTGCACAAAGCCTGCTTTTCCTTGTACAGCTCTGAATGAAGATAATGGCCATAATAGGACCTGACACTTTGAAAATACAACGCTAGCGTCATGCCTATTGAAGTGTCCTCACATCCCCATTTCTGAAAGGCCATATTTCTTTTACCACCATTATCTGTAAAAAGTCTGTTTCATGTTGTTAAGACTATAGAGGAGCTTCAACCCTCAGGCTCTGTGACCTTCCTAAAACGAATTCTGTCGTGCATAAAACTCGTTTAGCATTTTTTAACTAGCAGCCCACGTTTTCCAAGACATTTTTTACTTTCAGCCCAGAACCCACTTTGTGGGTCATTGTGTAGGCCTAACTCATAAAACTCACCACAGAATGAATTTTGGAATGCTATGGCAGCGAAACATACCCAATAAATAACACAATATTTTTTTTTTACTTGATAATTATTAGTTATTTCTCCAGAAATATTTTGAAACTCATTTTGTTCTTTATTTTGACGGTCCTGGGTGCCTGACTCAGTCTCTTTAAAACACTGTTCATTGTTAATGTTTTTTCTCAAACACGCTCTAATTCATGTTTAGTCGAGCCAGTGTACTTTACAGTTTAGGCATCTACTGATTTCACAAAATGTTCCTCTCCGAGTACAGAATTCCTTTGTTGCATCACATATTTGCTCACAAATTGAGACTTACTGATTACGAAAGACTATGGCTAAAATGCAAGAGGTAATTATGTTTGTGGAATCACTGGCAACAGTTTGTACATGACACAAACTAGAAAACACAAACTAGTCACCCCGTTCTCTTTGTAGTGCTCCAAAGAGTTATTGTCACTCCGGTTGCACAGGTACAAATGTGTGAGACAACAAGCTCCAAGGAGTAAAAGCCACACAATAGAGATTTTTCTGCATGATAGAAATATTCAGTTGAGATCGGGCAGCTGTACTGTGGTATATGCTTCTGCCTGTTATCTGTGTTTACTACGAAATTGTGTCTCACTTCCTATTGTTGTCATGGCATAATCAAAAGAGAAATGATGTGAGTGATGCCAGCTCACCACGGGGCAACATACACTGTGGGAAAATCACACAACATCCACAGTGGCAGAAATAGTATCTCAGCTTTTTGGTTTGAATGATGTTTTATTGCATGTTTAAAATCTATACTTTCTGAATAGGTGTGCACCTATATATTCCGATCTTCTACATTAGACCTGGTCCCTGTGTACTATGGGTCTTGTTTTCCCACTAGTGAAAGGTCAGGCTCAGATTGTGTTTCTTCCTCTGAGGCTGCACCCCTTTGTCCTCACAGATAGATAGGCAGATAATCCAGACGGGTGTATTCCACCAATAATTACAACACCTTTTCCCAGGCTAACCGTATGGTCATAGAGACAGAAGGTCTTGAGGAAAACATGTGTATGTGACACTGAAGTCATGGGACAGCATGACCAAAGATGACCTGGATTGTATTTTTTTATTCATTTCCCTTAGCTGCAAAACAACAACAACAACAACAATATAAACATGTAAATAATAACAACTAATTTCCAGAAACACGCTCTTCATGCTATTATATACAACTTATTACAGAAAATTAATGAATGACTTAATGAACGTATGAATGACTAGATACCACTGTAAAATGGTAAAATTAATGAATAAAAAAACAGGCCACCGATACTGATGAATGAATCAATCAATCCGTCAATCTATAAATGGTTCAGTGATTTGCAGTGCATCTGTTGTAGCCAGTGTAGGGCTGCTGCTGGGGCTGCAATAGTAATTATAGGGAATTCCTGCAGTACTAATGTGTTGTAGATGCAAGACAGGCATCTTTTACAGAGTTGGATAGTTCCTCCAGAGTTGGATAGTTTTTAGGCAGATTTAGGTAGCCATGTTACAAGAGAAACTGTAATTTGGGGCATTGTATGCAGGGTGGCAGAAAACCCTGAATATGACTGTGAGGATTTCTATAAAGTATGACTGGTATTTTCTCTCCAGGTATGGCCGCTCTGGACAGCCGTGCGTCTGGTAAGATGGGTATGAGGGCGGTGATTTACTACACCACCACTACCGTCATTGCTGTGTTCATCGGTATCGTCATGGTGCTCATTATTCACCCTGGAAAAGGATCTAAGGATGAGTTCACCAAGCAGCAGAAGATAGAGCAGGTCAGCCCGGCTGATGCCTTCTTGGACCTTATCAGGTACTCACACACACAAACACACACACATACAAAGGCACAGAAATTCTTTTAGGGGGCAAGTATGAAATTTCAAAAGTTATATGCACTGCATTAACAAAAATGTTATGCACTGATAAGGTGAATCCCGGTAGAAGCCCTTATCTGTCCTTGATTTCCCTTATTAAATTCATACCATCACAGTGGAGGAGAAGCAGATAAAGAGAAGCAGACGAGTTAGAGATTTTTCAGCTATGAGACAACTGAGATGTGGATTGTGCAGAAGACACTGCAACTCAATATTGGGTAGATGTTCCTAATATTTTGTGCAAACATGTTCTAGTATTTTCCTTCACCCCAATAAAATGGGATTGCTTTTTTTCCTTTTGTATTCCAGAAACATGTTTCCTCCTAACCTTGTGGAAGCCTGCACCAAACAGGTAACTCTCGCTCCCTGTCCTCACTCACTTTGTCCTGTTCCTCCCCTTTTCTTTATGTGTTTCAGTGACCAACTGTATAAAATGTTGTAGGTTCATTCTTTAACTATCTCCCTTAAGCATGTTATTATCCAAGCCTGACATAACTTCAAGAGGTTTTCAAATAAAGGGTTAATATTTAGTATTTTATTTTACTATTTACTCTTTTAGTATTTTCTTTTCTTTTTAGTGCAAGTTACAAAGACAGACACACTTGCAGTCTGTCAACTACTGACCAGAGATCTTCATTAGGTTGTTGAACTAAAATTTATGTCTCAATCAGCAATGAAATACAAATCCATAACTTAGTATATCATATCAGCATTAATTATTTTCTCCAAATCTGTTCATCTAGCTTGGATTTAGCAGCAAAAAACAACTGATCAAATAAGATAGTGCATGTAGCATTTGGTGGATAACATTGTTTCTATTGTCCAGCTAGTGAGTGGCTAACTCGAAAACCCCTGCATACAAAAGCACAAGTCACAAGGAATATTGCCTCAATATAACTGGAAAGCTCAGCAGTCACCTAACTGCACAACTAAGTCAGATTACATAGGGAGTACCTCTATATTTATGGGAAGGAAATACCCTCAAGGTGCTTTAGATAACAGAAAATGATAATGTTATGAAAAGTCTTTTCCTCTGTTGCAGTAAAAGACAGCAGATAGGGGATTTTATTCAAGTCATTCAAGGATTATGAGACCATTAAGAAAACAGTCAGAAATAGGGATTTTATACAGTTTCAAACAGTGAAATGCAACATTTTAATCTGGAATTTTATAGGATGATCTAGAGGCATGCTTTATTATTATAGTTAGATATTATTTGACCCTGAGCCTAACCCCAACATTATTCTCAAGTAAATAAAAAACAGATTTGACCCAGGAATGTCTCAGTATCAGCTTTTTAACCCATGCGCTTCCTTTCTTTCTGCATAAAATCAAGTTCAAGACGCAGTATGGAAAGAGAGTGGTCCATGTGAAGCTGACAGTGAATGACACACTGTTCACACTGAATGGCAGCCAGGTGATAGCACAGGAGGAGGTGATCCCAGTGCCGGGGGCAGTCGACGGAGTGAACGCGCTGGGCCTGGTGGTTTTCTCTATGTGCTTTGGTCTGATCATCGGGAGCATGAGGGAACAGGGGCAGCCGCTGAAGGACTTCTTCGATTGTCTCAACGAGGCCATCATGAGGCTGGTTGCTATAATCATGTGGTGAGTGTGAGGAGGGAGGGCTGGATTACTGGATGAATGGATAGAGGGGTGGAAGGGCAGAAGGGTGGGACATGCTTTTATAGATGAAAGGATAGAGCAAAATGGACGAACAAATGCATTTAAAAAACTTTTCAATAAAATGATTGAATGCATGACTGGATCTTGGACCTCTCTTCCATCCTCAGGTATGCCCCTATTGGCATCCTGTTCCTGATTGCCGGGAAGATCGTGGAGATGGACGACATCACAGCCATGGGCGGCCAGCTGGGCATGTACACAGTGACAGTCATTTGCGGCCTGCTCATCCATGCCATCGTAGTCCTGCCGACGCTCTACTTCATCGTCACGAGGAAGAACCCCTTCGTCTTCATTGCAGGGCTGCTGCAGGCGCTCATCACTGCCCTGGGGACGTCTTCCAGGTATGTAACTGGGTTGAGTTTTACTGAGTAACATCACAATTACTATAAAATAATTATGGACCAGTTTCAGTCCTGTGGTAAATGAATTTATGCATTTTGGAAATCTGGAAGTCCTACAGCTGTTGAAGCAAGTTATCATCTTCCCTAAATGCTGCAAAATCTGTATATCCTGTAAAACTGAAGAAAGTAACTTCACTTATGTCCTTACAAAGAGTATTATTTAAATCTTGTGAAATGTAGCTGTCTGACTGCCTTAACAGTTCTCGAAACAATTTTCTCTCTCTCTCTCTCTCTCATCTTCCCTCTACCTTTAATCTAACATCCTCTCTCAGTTCTGCCACATTGCCCATCACCTTTAAATGCCTGGAGGAGAACAACAACGTGGATAAACGTGTGACCCGTTTTGTGCTCCCTGTCGGCGCCACCATAAACATGGACGGCACGGCCCTGTACGAAGCCCTGGCAGCCATCTTCATCGCTCAGGTCAATGATTATGACCTTAACTTTGGACAGATTCTCACCATTAGGTATGCAATATACAGTATATTACATAGTACACTTTATTTTTGGCTTCACAGCCATTAATTGTTTTCACTGTGGTTCTAATGCCCCCTTTTTTACAACTAAAATTTGGCCAACATAAATTGACTCAACAAATGACTCTTTTTCCCTGCTGCATGAGTTGGATGTGTGTTAGTTTTGGGAATGGATATAGGCGTACAGTAGAATATTTGTTTTGCATTTTACTTTCATCATTGCAAAAATGACTGTGGCAACCCATAGTGAGCCTTCTCCAAGTCTCAAAACCACAAGTCCTGACTTGATAGATAGGCTTACCACCGGACCAGCTATTTCAGATTAGGTGGAGGGTAATATTTCAACCAAGGGAATAAATTTAAGTGGCCTATTCAGTGCTGTTACCCTGGGATAACTGTTTCAAAGATCTAGAAGATATGTCTGCCCTCTTTTCCCCATCTGCAAAAGTAAAAGTTGCACTATTATGAATTATCTTTCAACAATATACAGCCAAGTTTCGACTGGTGTCTAAGGATGTCTCTTCCTGTCCTCTTTGGCCTCCAGTATCACAGCCACAGCAGCCAGTATTGGAGCGGCTGGAATCCCTCAGGCCGGACTGGTCACTATGGTGATAGTGCTAACGTCTGTTGGTCTGCCCACGGATGACATCACACTCATCATTGCAGTTGATTGGTTCCTGTAAGTATTGGCTACGCAATGTCTCTGACTACTCACTTACATCTTAAATCACATGTCACATCTTAAATTCCTGAGGTGAAAATAGAAAACAAAGGTTGGGCTTGTGAAATTCAGCTGTGATTGCAATGAGACATGATAAACTTCACCACTGCTTAAAAATAGTATCACACATGAAAGTATTCCCCCGTGGCTGTGATTTCCTCTGTTAGCACCAGTTAAGATTCTAGCCGCTGCACTCTGTACAAGTTGGAGGCGCTGGAGACTTTTACTTTAGGGAGGACTAAAGAAGGCTGCAGTGGTTTAGTCAGAAGGAAATAAACGATAGTGTAGTATGGGTTTGATCAAATCCCTGCCATTTTTTTTCTTTTCTTTTTTTTGTCAAAGTTGGCAGGCTGTAGCCCTTGAGTGGGTTACAGAGTAGGCTACAGAAACACTCCCCTCACATTCCATGTCCCTCAATCCATCTGGTTCTGATTCTGCCGGCATTTTATCCCACTGGCTCCAGTATACTAGCTTTAGTGTTTCATGTGGTCTGTTAATTGCCTGGAGCTATTGAGAATATACCTCCAGTAGTCTTGCGAGTGCCTTGAGTGGGGATTGTTATTACACACAATGTTTTTTATGTGCACAGACTCATTAATGCCCTCCACATGGTTTCAGTCTGGCAATGTCTTCAGTGGAAATGTTTAATATATCTTGAATACACTCAATGTATAAATACATCGAGTAGCATATTCACTGTTGGGTAACTCAAGTTTTGATGATTTTGTGCAAGTTAGGAAAATTCTACCATCCTTAAGCCAATAGAATCCTTTGAAATTTCTTTGGAAGAACTAGAAAATACAGGTTGTTCAGCTGGACACAAGGCCATTTTATTACCTACCTACTAAAAAGCTGACCTACTGAAATATAAGAATTGCACATGCAAGGTCCTGAACTGCAAGGCTCAATATGAATGAGGCTTTAAACTTACGAGCACAGCAGAGGAATAATGAGACAGAATCAGAGCTAACTGAAAAAAATATTAAAAAGGTGATGATGTGACTTTTGCTGGTGACTTTTGCTGGTGTCTGTAACACGCAAACATGTTTTCTTACATCTGGAGAATACAATTTGTTGGCTAGGGCATCTCTGTAGCACCATAATACTTCATCTATAATATTTTTTTTTAATATTTCAATAATATTTCAATTAATTGTTGCCCTTGACAGAATGGTTTATTTCTCTTCAAAAGTACCTGACATAAGGATGCTCCTCTCCTCTCCTCTCCTCTCCTCTCCTCTCCTCTCCCACAGGGACCGATTGCGCACCACCACTAATGTTCTTGGAGACTCCATCGGTGCAGGAATAGTGGAACACCTGTCTCGCCACGAGTTACAGAACAAGGATGCAGAGATGGGCAACTCAGTGGTGGAAGAAACAGACAAAAAGCCGTACCACCTCATCTGCCAAGAAAATGAGTACGAGAATGAGAAGCCCGCTGACACTGAGACCAAGATGTAGAGGGAGGATTTTCTCTGTGGTTGCATGTGTTCTGAGGGAAATAAAGAAAAGCTGCGTGCAATGAACCAATTTTTTTGCACAAGAAAGCTCTACTTCACTTATTACTGCATAAACCTCCCCTCATGAGATGGGAGGGTTCACATAGAAAGGATCTACAGATAGAATCTATCTAATTAATACATTAGCCAAGAGGAATCCCACCAATGTAGAATGTATGCTATAAAACCGTTCCTGATGCCGTGCAAACCTGAGAGGCTTCTCTGGAGTGCTGCTTTTTTAAGGGTCTGTGCTGTCTTATTCCCTAGGTGTACAATGTGTATGTCTTTCATAGGGTGGCAGTTGTTTACTTTTTAGAATGAACTACTCTAGAGCCTGGTGGTCTGCTACTGTATATCCAACTCCTCTCAGACCTGTTATGTGTAAATTCACTCTCAAGGGGGCAGTAATGCTGCAAGTCTTCATACAACAGTCGAGAACAGCAAATATTAGCACATACTTTTTCTGGCTTCATTTTTTTTTTTTTTAATTCGGACAGTAGTAATGTTATAAAAGTGACAAATTGCAACAAAATGGCAGTAAAAAAGGAATGGACTGACATAACAGCAACAGAAAAGAGTTGGATGTCACACAGATACATTAGGGCAACCAGACTAATTTCTTTTCGGGAAAGAAGGGCTCTGTTTTCACAAGTGTACAGACATTAGTGGCTTTATTTTGCATGTGGCTTTATTTTGCATGTTATTTGATTTGGTGTTTTTGTAAAGGTATATATTGAGAGAATGATATGTAAAGACTGCAAACCACACAAAGTTTTGTCCTCATCATAACTGTCCATGCCAGTGAAGATTATTATTAGGCAAAAGAAGCCCCGAGAATCTTGGCAACAGTTGTCAACACTTTCAGCTCTTGATTTCACATTGGGTCTGATGGTTTGAACAATGTTGTTTTCAGTGAAATATATTATTTAGTGTGTTTCTTGAGCCAATCATGAGGGCTGACAAACCAAAATAACTCAGCCAAGGTTTTAATTGTGATTTTGCTAATGTAGCACTAAATATTTTTACCAGCGGAGACTTATCTGATCAACTACCAAAAGAATTTGAACTGTTCATAATGAGATCAGCGTTTTACATAATCACACTTTGACCAAAAATACACCAAAACCATGATCCAAATTTTCTATATTTTATTTCTGTGAAGAGCACATTAACACACAAAAGTGCAGTACTGTTTCCAAAGGAAAATAGTGATGATTTTATTTCTAATAAATGCCTTCCCTCACAACACTAGGCTTTTCAAAGAGACAGACCCAACCTAATCCTGGAATTTCAAATAATGTGGTTGAAGCAGTCACATGCCAATATTTTGTAATTCCCTGTTAACATTTATTTTGAATTGCTAATGAAATTGCTATTTTGTAGGTTGGTAATTTTAGTTTTTTCTTTCTTTTCTTTCTCTCTTTTCTTTTCTTTTTTTTTTTACTTTTTGCCTTTGAGTTTAAAATTTAGCTTGACTATACTCTAATCTTCACTATTCTCAATTCAAGTCACTGTAGGTCATAAAATACACCTATTACATATGGTTTAATATGGACTAATGCTGTAATGGATTTTGCTGCATTCTCCATATAGCTCAAAGAGTACTGTTCCTATTTTAACTAATTCATTACCTATACTATTCTCATTCTTTGTTAGAAACGGCTTTGTATAGAAGTTTCCTCTGAATATATTTATATAGAGAAATGTAGATATGTATGTACATTAATTGTAGTTTTGAACTGCGAAAGGTTACTTTAAGATGAAGAAGATGCTGTAACCATGTGCCTGTAGAATTTGAGAACCAAACTAATAATCCCTCCTGTTGCTTTTACAAATGCATCACTGATTGATTTAAAGGACCAAATGTTTTTGTTCTACACACTTAAGGAAATGTAATAGTTCCTTTGTTTACAATTACCAGTGTCTCTCCTTATACAGTATGACCATTTCTCTGATGAACACACACACACACACACACACACACACACACACACTTGAATGAGAGTACTTCTTCTCTTGTATAGACTTTTTTTTTTAATAAAAATAAATGAAATCAGTGGCTCTGTGTTTATTATGAGCATCAGAAACACAAATGTGAGTAACATGTAAGAATTCTAAGCCTCCAAAGGTAAAAATAGAAACAGTAGTTTGTAAATAGTAAATAGTAAGTACAGCTCAATAGATACACATATTGATGAATAGATATAGACATTAAATTATCATTTAAACCAAGAATGTTGACATATTTTTATTTAAATCTGTAGCCTTAGGGAGTAGTTGCTGGGGAGGGAAAATTTCTCATATTCATACCTGGCAGCTGCCTGGTACTATCACAGTCAAGTACTAAGCCACTAACCAGCTCAGAGTGGACGGTCACTGCCTTGCTCAAGGTCACCTCAGTGGCTGCTGTTAATGGAAGGGAAAGCTTTGTTTGTTTTCCTCCACCCACTCACATTGCCCCAGCTAGAACTAGGTCTTCAAAGCAGTTCCATTCATAAATCTGCCTCACTAAACTTCAGGCTACTGCTGCTCCCTTCTGACAGACAGAGAGAGCACAGATTTACCATTTATATTTCCCAATCGTAAACTATAATGAGACAGATTGAAGATAACACATTCCCATGATATTAAGCAGATGACTATGCTGACATCCAATTGTGAAATAATAACTCAATCCCCCGTAAAGAGCAACAATAGTTTGCACACAGAAACTATGTTTTTAATATTTTTTTAGTGATGATATAGTACGTTGTATTTTTACTGTCCTATGTTCTCACTATAATATTCATATGGGCCTTTATGACCTTCCTGTGATATTTGTATAGTCTTTTAAAATCTGATTTTAGAACAACGGTCATTTTTCATAAGGAACATGCGCACATAGATACAGCAGAAACTTGTCTTACAGCGTCCTCTAGTGGCTTGCATACGAAATGTTGCATGGTATTTCGTTTGGCGCCGATGGAGGGAGTCACTCTTGAGATCTTTGGTCAGTCAGACGGCAGAACTTCCGGTCGGCATTTTGTTCTACGAGAGGAGAGCCTCTTGATCATCGCAACAATCGTCATATTTCTCATTTACTGTCGAAATTGGCTACGCTGTTTATTTATGTCGGTGCAGACCGACTGAAACACCGAAGAACGAATGTTTCCCCATAAATTTACGTTGAAACATTCACCTTTCAGTGACGGAAGAAGAACGAATCAGTCCGACCCGGATTATTGTTGATAGCTAGCAAGCTAGCTAACCAGCTAGCTGGCAAGCCAATCGAGTTCCTTTTGGAGGAGCTGCGAGAGAGAAGAAAGGGGGAGCTAGAGATACGGACACGGACACAAACCAAGCTAAAACATTCCCCTCCCTTTGAACGCAACATCCGAAGGTAAATATATTCAGTTCCCCATCTCGATGAAGTAAACTTTCTAAATTGCGATTAATTTTTTTCTAAATAAATGTTCCGCGGCAGACCACCTATAGCGTCGACAATCGTTGACCGAGAGGCAACGGAAGCTAACGAACTAGCCAACCAGCTAGCTAGGTGTGTTTTTGCTCTGCTGAGGCGCACGGCCTCAACTGGATGTCATTTGTCGAGCCCGAGGATTGGGCCGTTGCCACGGAATTAGAATCTGTGCCGTTGCCTTTACATCTTGTTGCCCGTTTCCTTCGCTTTTTCTTTAGCTCACAGAAGGTTGGCTAACCTTAATTAATCTAATAAGCAGTTCTTAGATCTATATCGATTGGCTTTCTTTTCTTTTGACGGAACGTCGTTAGTAGCTAACTAACAACAGTTACAGCTAGTTAGCTTAACTAGCTAGCCATTAAAGCGCGACTATTGTTGTTAGCTAATGTTAGGCAGCTAACGTAAGTGAGCCTAGCTGCTAGTGTAAGTGGCAACATTAGCTACGCGGCTAACTCGAAAGCTATCCAGGCAGTTAACTTCATGGCAGCGTAATAATGGTTTTGTTCACAAGTAGCGGATAGCCACTTGCATTTCTAGTTCACTAAGATAAACAGTTAGTTGGATGGCTAACGTTATGTTAGCTAACGTTATTTTATATCATTTGAGTTTTCTTAGACGTTCTGTTTTGGCTTGCTAGACTGGTTGGCAGGACTGACGTTAGTTTAGATTGGTGTCCTGTTTTGAAATGTTTTGACCTCCTACTGACTGAGTACAAGCTACCTCGGTTATTCTGAGCTATTCGAGTCTGGTAGAAAGGTTAATATTGGTTGTAAGGATCGTACATGTGTTTGCATCTTAACCACAACAAACACTGTTTCATTGCTTTCTGCAGCAATGTTAGCCAGCTTGCTAAAAGCATACGGTTACTGTTAGCTACAGGAGGATGCAGCCCCCCCACTACCGCCGCCGCCACCATCACAGTGCATCTGTTCCTTTGTGCTGCCTCCTGCCTGTCAGTCTCACAGCTGTCAGCCAAGCCCCTGCCTAGAGAGAGAGAGAGAGGGCATAGACTCAGCGTGCGGCAACTAGCTGGTGTTGTTGACATTATCCATCTATAGACTGGTTGTATGATATGCAGAACCTGTTTCACATATATCTTATAAGTCCTTAGTGAATAAATTGGAATCAGTTGTTGGTTGCAATATTGTGTTGACAAATTTGCATGGCCTCAGTTTCATGCAGAAGTTATTTGAAGAAGTTTTTGCATATCTGTAGAAAAACATCTTATTATTCAGAGAGTTTCTCCTATGGTTAAAATTGCTGCAAACAATTTTGTTTTCAGTCTTGAGGAATTTGTGGCAAAAGAATGAACGTTGCTAGTTTAAATGCACATGTGATGATGAATTTTATAATGCAGTGCAATTCCGTATTTTGATTTGGACTGATTTTTAGGTTAACTGCCATAAAAAGAAGCGCAATATGCTTCTGTGTGTTGTCTTTTGCCAAGTCTGATGTAGTACCATTTTTTCTTTCAACAGACTGTAGGAGTAGGACTTTTCTCTGAAATGTCAGTGGGTCCAACCGAGACTGAACACAGTTCTTCAAAAAGGTATTTACATGAATAGGCAGTGGCTGAACTGATTTTTTGAGTCATTCAGGATTTCTTAATACTAAGTATGATTACTTCATATTAAGGCAAAGCCAGTTTTTTGTGTTTTGGAAGAGTTAGGAAAATACAGCCTGTTTTGCATGTTATCATTGTTGATGTCTGGATGCAAGAGAAATCATGAAATCTTGAGAGAGACGAGAGCCATAAGCTGGCCTTCTTACGTCTTGTTGTAGCAACTAGGCTTATCCATGAAGCGTGGGCTGCGTTTAGACATTCTGAATATTGCAGCTGGCTTTTCCCTCCCCTTTTCCTTGATTTCCCTCATAGTTTTGCTTGCTAGATCAAGGACATCTCAAAAGGAAATGCATTTAGACTATTTGAAATCATCATGGGCCCTAGCTTGTCCACTTGTGCCACATGGATTTTAAAACATGTCGTACTTTTAATGAAAAGTTTGTGCCACATTCAGGCTTATGGTTTAAAATCTGTTCTGGAGATCATAACTTAGTAATTGGACCATCCAGGACAGGATGCTGCTCAGTCATTATTCCAGTTTTCCGAATCTAGCAACTGTGTAAAGGTAAATTAGCTAACAATTGTGGAGAAAAGACTTTAAATGTTGATGTACCCACAGTTGAGATTAAAAGATTAATGACAGGACCAATCAGACTGTAGTGATTATTGAGCCTTTAAAACAGCAATTGTGTGTTACACATTTCTGCACATTTTTGCCAGTAGATGAAAGATACAAAAAATGAAACAATAAAATATTTCAGAACAGGAAAAGATCAAAATATTGTCTTAACAGCCCACGTCAGCTATCACTAATTAATATCAGTAGATATTCACTATGTGAAATTGGTGATGCGTCTGTTGGCAATAGACTTGCTTGAGTAGTGCAAACATTTCATGCAGAGAATGCATGCATGAAATGATTGCATATTATGCATCTTCCACTATTGACAGATCACTGTATTGTCACATTTATTCACAGAACTCAAGTATCAGATATCAAAATAAGTATCATTTTAATAAACTAATCTAAAGTAAATTGCAACTGAACTGTAAAAGGCTGAACGGTTCTGTGTTTTAGTAAATTGGAATTTAATTAGATAATGTTCATTTATTTGTTTATTTCAAAAAATTACTGCTGTTCTTTGTATATAGTATGTAATAGTAGTAGTAATAATACAGTTAAATCGAGCAGCAAGATGGTATAGTAGTTAGTGAGCTTGTCCTCTAAACAAAGGGTCCAGGTTTGATGTCTATTTAGCCTTACCTGTTGAAGTATTCTTAAGTAAGACACTTAAGTTCCACGTACTTCAGAGGCACCTCATTAGCAAGTCAAGCTGGTGTTCTAAGCAGAGAGTTCCCCCTTTTAGATCAATAAAATATACCAAAGAATAATATTTTGGATGTGCAAATGAAAACAAAAGATCACACATTAGTAGATGATGAACATAGCCTTTTTTCCTAGATGACAGGATTTAATAGGACACACTTAAATGACGAAACACTCCAATTTTCCCTTAAAATCTGATTTCACCTTCAAATCAGGGTGGATTTCTCGTGGTCAGTCTTCGATTTCATTTTATAGCCGATATCTGGTGTTAATTAGTGTTGAGTTAATTCCATGTACAGGGCATCCCCTTTGTTTTTACTTGTTTTTGTTTTTACAGCCGCCCTCTTTTGTTTTTATGCCTTCTAGTTTTCTTCCCTTATCTCTGTGTTTTTCTCCCTTGTTTGTCTCAGTGTTTTCCCCCTCTTCACTGCCCACTAACTCCTGTCTTCTTTCTTCATCCTTACTTCTTTTCCTTCCCTTTCCTCTCCCGTGTCCCCCCTTTCTTCTCATTGTGTCCCCCCCAACCCTTTTCTTCCAGGTGTCAGGAGATGTGAGGACGGGTGTGTCGTCCATCGACCCCCCGATCTACCTGTGTATCGACACACTCCCCCACCCTCACCTTCAGCATGAATGGGGATATGCCTCATGTTCCCATCACCACACTTGCTGGGATCGCTAGCCTTACAGACTGTGAGTAGCACACAGCCTCAATACAAACGCACAGTTGTTGTACCAATTTTTATTCCCTTTCAGAGTTTAGAATGCTAGCTGAAAAGTTCTGTCGGAACAGCGTATATTTACAATTGTGATTGTGTTCTTTCTTGTTTCTTGTGCTTTGTCTGCCTCTCTCTCCCTGTTTTTCTACCACTGTATCCTCTCTTGGTTACTCCTGTCCCTCTTGTTGCTCTTTCCTTTCTCTCTCACACCTCTTCTCCCTCTCTCTGTCTTTTTCTCCACCTCCCTGCCTTCCTCTTTTCCTCTGTCTCTCTCCTTGTCTCAGTGTTGAACCAGCTGCCCCTGCCCTCCCCTCTCCCGGCCACCACCACTAAGAGCCTGCTCTACAATGGGAGGATTGCAGAGGACGTCACCTGTCTGCTGGCCTGTCGGGACGAGAACCTGGCCTCTCAGCTAGCCCATGGCCTCAACCAGGTCTCCACAGAGCACATGTGAGTATATGAGCAACAGTACTTGTGTGGCAAATGACCAATTCAATTCTCGAGTTTTAACTTTGATGCACTCTTAAAGTTAATTGTAAACCAAACAGGCAATAGGTAAAAATTTGTGCATTTTGAATAAGATTTAAATTATCAGCTATGTCCGGTAGTAGTTTAGTAGTTTTGCCTGACTTTTTTTTTATTCAAAATACATCATGAAAGTAGAACAGTGTGAATGCTCTATTTTTCACAGTACTGTGAAAAATAGTTCTGTCTAGCATATGTTGTTGAGAATCAGGATGTATAGTTTTTGAGTTAAATTTTTTTGTTACCAATCCACCATGATCTCTATATATTATGGTTTAATCAAGCCTGTTCTGTGTGTGTTTCCAGAGAGCTGAAGGATAACCTGGGTAGCGATGAGCCAGAAGGAGATGCACCACTGCTGCTGCAGACCATGCTGGCCAGGAACCCTGGCATCTTCAGGGAGAAAAGTAATGAAACACACATCCAGGGCATTCTGACACTTACATGTACATACACAGGACACAACACAATCACACAGGCACTCATAAAATATATACTGTACATCTGTACCTAAAATCTGGGTATATTTATCACCTGTTACCTCCACTCACAATGTCTTTAGTTCCAAAATAATAACAGCATCTCACCTGTTTTCCTCACTATTCCTAAGCAGATGTTATGCAGCAGCCTATGGTACCACAGTACAAGATTACCCAGAATTCCATGCATAGCCCAGCCCAGTCCGGGAACTTCCAGCAGACAGCCATTTCTCCCAACCCATCAAGGTAGGTTGGAGTGAGAAGTAGAACAAACTCGTATCATAGTACAGCATAAATGGCAAGTGATGCCATTTATAATGATTTTTCCCTTTTTTTTTAAACAATATTTCTCTTGTTTCCTAACCATATCTGTTTAGTTATCACATCACATCATTTGGTATTATCTACTTTGATTAATTTTTCACTGTGTATATTTTTCGTGTTGTCATAAAAAATCTGATTACATAGTAAATACTAAATAAAATTTTTATTAATGTAAAATAAGCAAAATACAAAGGGGTGTCAGTAAGCTATAATCATGATATCTAAACACTAGCAACCATATCTTTCCACAACCTTCCTGCTCTACTTCTCTTACCCCTTACCATGCTAATTTCCTCCCTCGCTGTTTTCTTCTGTTTTCCAGTCGTTTTGTGTCGCCCCAGTCTGGCTCTAGTAGCCGGTACATGGGCCAGCAGAACAGTCCAGTACCCAGTCCTTACACTCCTCAGAGTCCTGCCCCTGGCTACATCCAGCAGTATCCCCACCAACAACCACCCAGCTATAACCAACATCAACAGATACAGCAAGGTAACACTCAAGAATATGTGTATACGTGCATAGAAGTTTTTGTTGAATATAGATCAGTTTTCACAGAAGTTTGATTACTCTGGTGATTGGAATGGTAGGTGCCAAAAATTTTTTTGTTCCTCTAATTAAAAATCTTTTGATGGGTTTGATCCTTTTCCAGTTGTTTGTGCGTTAAGGATGTAAATCATGAGTAAGTAACCAATAAGTAAATGAGTAAACAAGTGGGTAAAAGAGAAAGTAACAAGTCGTAGTTAAGTGCTTGTATTCTCTCATTTTTAAGATTTTTTTGCAGTTCTGCTTTATTTGACAGTGTCAGCATAGAAGGGGGGATAACATGCAGCAAAGAGCGCGGGTCAGAATTGAACCTGCGCTGCAGTGTTAATGTGGTATCTACTCTACACAGTGAGCCACCGTGTGCCCAGTGCTTGTTTGCTCTGACAAGTATCCAGTACCTCTTTTCCTGTTTTTATTTTTTTATTTTTTTTTATTTCCAGTGTCCTTGGACTGTGTGAAATAACTCCTTAATTGACTGCGTTGGTCTCTCTAAATCATACGCCTGTTTAATATGCAGCCACGTCAACTCACCAGAAAACATAAACTTTTGATAGATAGCTTCTGTCCATTGTTTGTTTGCTTTGGAACGTGAATGCGGTGGGCGGAGTAAAATATAGTAAGAAGAAAACATGCCAGTAATGCGCTTCTCATAATGGTTGTACTTACAGAAAAAACGAAGTAGACAATGCACTATAAATTCAGTGGAAAAACTGACCAAAATATGAAATCATCCCATATTGCACTAGGCTTTCTTCATTCTATCTTTGTCTTTGTAATCCTTAACATTATTTACAATTGCGGGATATTGTCCACTGCCTTGTCTCAGTGTTGGACGCTATTTTCCCTCAAGTGAATGTTAATGTAGCAGAATCGCAATTTAGAAAGTTTACTTCATTTATTCAACACCATGCACTACATCATATAAGCAAAGAGCATGACACAGTGACACCTGTGCCCTTTAATAAGGTAATCTGACAGGAATTGTCAGATGTGAATGCCATCTCATGCTATTTTCCAGAGGTTGCTGAACTTTGTATCAGGAAAAATGCAACAAAACCACAAGTTGGGATGCAACGTAAGTTTTGACATAAGATTTTTTGGCCTTGGGTTTTCAGAGGTGTGGTAAACTCATGCCAGATGGTGACAAGATGGTGACGTACAGTGCACTGTAAATATTGCACCTCATTGCTTTATAAATGTTTATATTCCTCAAAATAGACTCACTCAATTTTTTGCACTGCGGGCATTAAGTGTGGCAAAATGTTAAACATCGAAATTTGAGCTGTAAATTTGCACATATTTTGGCTAATATTCTATGCTAATCTGCTAGCTAACTTGACCAAATATTACTGACATTACATTAGCTATAGCATTGGGAGCATTATTTACATCGTGCAAACAAAATCTGGCAGGCATCATGTTCCTCCTGCACTCTTTTTGCGCTGCACCATTATAACACATGGAAGTTGTAAATACAACTTATCAGCGACTTGGAACGGAATACAGCGTTCATGCATCAAAGCATCCAAAATGAATCTAAAACCAAAATTTACTTTGGCTTATGAATATGAAAGTTAGTATTTTCATGCATGCGGTGGCTTATTTACAGTTAAACTGCATTTTTTTGGTAACTTGCATATAAAAAGTTCTGGAACTCAGGAAAATTTTTTGTCAAATGTTTCTGCTGGGGCCATCAAATACAGGTACAAGTTAATGCAACTAAATTGTTTCTTTAATTTGATTTTAGTTTGTAGAATGTTTGCTTTTGGTCTGTGATGGAGCTGCAGATATGTTATACTTAAGTATATAACCAATAAGTCAAATACGGCAGCTTTTACAAACTGTTGAAAAATGGCTTTCACTTTCTTAAATGATCATGGAGTGGCATTCCAGCAGCATGGTACCAAAATTCATGCACATGAAGTCACAGGTGCCCATTTATTAAGAATTCTGAAAAATCTGAAACTATTTTTATTGTTCTGCAGAATTTGCTGCTGAATTAGCATGGTAATAATAATAACATTCCTGTATGGTTGTCTCAGTCATGTAACTTATGATGAATGAGATTCCAATTTTAAATTAGTTCTGGAATCCCTAAAGGACCCCTGGAATGATGAGATCCCACACTGGGAACTTCTGCTACAATTGATTCAATAACAACAAAATTCTCCATTAAAACCTTGGTTCAAGAGAGGTCCTGATGCTGTCTCTTGTTGAAGCAGAATCAAAAATTAGATTTTGGACCAGTTAATTTGTCTTTTTGGACACGACTCTTATTTATAACCAGTAGAGAAGACCCACTGCTTCTTGTGCTGTCCTCAAAAAATCTTAGATTTTTGTATGGTTTAAAGAAATTGATGATTAAAGAAATGTGTTGTCTTCTCCACTTTATCTGGCAGTGTCCGTGGCCAGCCCCATGGTTCCAGGTGGCATAAGGAACATCCATGAGGGCAAAGTGTCGGGTCAGATGGCCAACACTGCCAACCACCACCCGGACAGACATGGCACTGACGATTACCTAAATATTGTACCCAGGCTGGGCAATGAGGTAAGATTTTGCTACCTATTAGAAATAAATGATAAATATACAACCCAAACTGAGAAACAACATGAGAATAGACAACAAAGTAAAGCATGTTCAGTTACAAAACCTGTTCAAGCAAGAAATGTAGACAAAAATGAAATGCTGGTGACCAGTCATTGTGAATTTTCATGTGGTGTATATTTACTACCCCTTGTAATTGCAAGATATCCATCACATGTGATGCTGTTCCCAACAACATTTAAAGACTGGTTTTCTTCAGCAAAACTTGATGAAATCCTGGTTTAATGCTCATTCCTGGTAGCTAACTATTGTCATGTCTGTGTGTCCAGGAGGGTGACTCGGCCATGAGGAATGCTTCTTTCCCTCTGAGGTCTCCCCAGTCTGGTTGCTCCCCAGCAGGGAGTGAAGGAACTCCCAAACGTAAGGAGGCAGGGTTGTAAAGGAGGGACTAGAGTGAATACACACTGGCTCACTCTTCGGCAGCCTTTTCTGCTTAAAAAGATTTACAATCTTCATTTCACACTATAGTAGTTTGATGCCATCAGACCTCAAAAGTGATGTTAGGCCCTGTGTTTTCTTTCCTCTCTTTGTGGCCTTCTTCCTTTGGGAAAAGATTGGATATCATTAGAGTGGAATAGTTTTGTTTTTTTATTGGTCAAATACTGCATTGTTAGTTTGGATTCATGCACTTTTTATGCCATGAAAGACTCTCTATTCATTTTGGCTTAACTCCTTCACAGCGGGCTCTCGTCCCCCACTGATTCTGCAGTCACCACCTCCCTATGCAGTCTCACCAAGGGAGGGGGGACCTGACCAGAAACAGCAGCTTCAGCAAAGGAAGAAAGGCCCAGCGGTGAAAGAGGAGAAAGATATGTACGACATTGTCAGTTCTCCAAACAAGGACTCCACTAAACTCACCCTCAAGCTGTTCAGGGTCAAGTCCAGTGAGTCTGACCCCCCTGGTAAGTGCTTTGTGAACTGACAATGAAGAATTGGAATGATCTAAATGATCTACAGGTTGTCAACAGCTATCAGTCCGCTATCTTGGCTCATACTGACTAAGTAAGTTTTTTATTTTTATTTATTTATTTTTTTAAATACCCCAGGTGAGGTTGGGCCAGGTACGGAGCAGAACTCTGACAACATGGAGGCTGAACTGGGTTTCCAGCAGGTGCCTGTTCTCCAGCAGAACCTTGGAGCACGCCAGCAGCAAGTGCAGCAGCAGGCCCCACAGCAGACAGGTGGTGCCAGTGGCCTCCAGCCTCCCTCCTCCCCATATGATGAAGCCGAGCTGGATGCCCTGGCTGAAATCGAAAGGATAGAGAGAGAGGCAGCGAGTGAGAAGTGCTCCAAGGAGGTGCAAGACAAAGGTGTGTAGGATATGTTGTTATATTCCTGAACAATTGAATGTACAACTTGCAATGTTAACCATGTGTTAGTGGTTCTAATGTCCCTTTCTCTCTGTTTCTTTCCAGACAAGCCGTTAAAGAAGAGAAAGCAGGATTCTTTCCCCCTTGAACCAGGCGCAGGGGGGCCAGGCGGTCCCACAGGAGCCCCAGGCAGTGGATCAGCAGGAGGGGGCAACGCTGGCAAGCTGACCCCGCAAGAGGCCACCGCGGCTGGTAATGGAGCCAGCCGCCCTCCCCTCATGGTGAGCATCGACCTCCAGCAGGCAGGCAGAGCTGACGGCCAGCTAGATCCCTGTCTGGCTGCCCCTATTCCAGCCCTTGAGGCCCAACGATGGCCTGAAGAACCGGCAAGTGGACCTGCTGCAGTGGAAGGTTCTGACACCGTTTTGCGGTTGAAACCAGATGGACGACCAGAAGTGATCAAGAACCGGGTGGATAAACATGACAGCAGGCGAGACAGTCGGGAGGCATCAAAGCATCGGCATGATGGGAAGCCTTCCTCGGACAGACGGGGAGAAACGCCAAAGTCGTCAAACCGTGGGGATCATGGACGAGACAGAGATCGAGACCCTGATCGAGAGAGGAGACATCGGAGTGAGGCTGGAGGCCGGGACCGACGATCACCTGATGCGCGCTACCGTAGTGATCGAGACAGGTCTGGGTTCCGGTCCGCTTCCACCGGCGAGCCTGGTCGAAGTAGCAGCAGGCAAGACGGGTCCAAACCAGCCTCCTCTGCTTCTGGTCCCAAGCTTCCAGACTCCTTCCCTGCTCACCTCCTGGGAGGGCAGACTGGCGCGCTGAAGAACTTCCAGATCCCTAAGGTGATCTGGACTGACCCAAACCAATACCTACCCACCTTCCAATCATTCAACCGCCACTGCCTGCAATCTCACAAAACCAAATCACACCACTGCTTGTTTGCTTGTTTTCGGTTTGAATCATTGCCATATAGAAGACTTTTGGTTATCTAAGGGATGTTTTTTTAAAATTCTGTAAATACATTAGTATCATAACCTAACCATCTATTTTGAACAGATGGATGTGGTTTAATTTGATTTGTTAAACTGTAAACCCTGAGTATAGCCAAAAGCAAGTGCCCTAAGTCTTTTTTGCCAAAAAAAGATGTCAGATACTAACATCATAATCACTAATAACATTTTGGGGAAATCAACTTTATTTTCTTTGTCATTTTTTAGACAGTGTCATGAGATCTGATCCATTATTTACATTTCTGTTGGCTACCCTACTTTATTTTCTGGTTTCTAATCAAACCTCATATCTTTCAAAGCCAAAAACTTTGAAGTGTGGACAGTGTCAAAAAAAATAACCTTAATATGCCCTCATCACCTCTCCCACCCTTCTTTCAGGTGAAACGTGATAAGGATAGCAGTGGGTCAACAGAAGGGCACCTCTGGGGCCAGCCAAAGGTGAAATTGGAGAGGCTGGGTTTGCAGGACTTTGAGAAGCGGCCCAAGCCTGTTGTGGTTCTGAAGAAGCTTTCCATTGACCAGGTCCAGAGGATCATCCGGCACAGCAAGTCTGGCAAGAACAGGCTGTCCTCAGGGAGGTCCGGCAAAAGTAAGGAGGACAGTCTTTGTTACTGCAAGCAATTTTGCACATATCATAGCACTTAGATTATGGACATTACGCACTGTCTCTTCCTCTTTGTCTCATGCACTGGTTTTGTTACATTTCAGATACTTTTCTGTGACAGTGTTTTTTTTTTTTCAAAAATGACCACCTCTCTGTAAACAGTTACACTAAAAGCATGTGTGCATATGTAATAAATCCTAAAAACGTGTCAAACCCTCAGGTGGTATGGACCCAGCAGTTCTGAAAGAGCTGCCCCCGGAGCTGCTGGCAGAGATCGAGTCCACCATGCCGCTGTGTGAAAGGGTAAAGATGAACAAGAGAAAACGAAGCACTGTCAACGAGAGGCCCAAGTATGCTGAAGTCAGCTCAGATGAAGACTTTGACGCCAATGGAGAATGTGAGTCTTTGGAGAAATTTAATGTCTTTAACTGTAGACGGGGAGGAGTGAAAATGAGTGGGGAAAAAAATGTATATGTTGAAGTCACTGGCTGTCTTACCACTCAAAAAAGTAAAATGTTACTCAGCTATTGTTACAGTTGAAAGCATAAAGCATAATGAAGTTGAAACCCCGTTTTGGTAAGCCCTGATAATTGATAAGTTTTCAAAATACTGTTCATAAACACATAAATCTACACAAATGTTTTGATTGAATATACATGTGGAATGCCCTAATGTCAGTTCTTAACGGGCAGTGGTGACCAGTGATGATACATTTTGATGGAAATTGAGATTCTTTATGACCACAAACTCACTGTAGCCAAATTGTGGTATAACAGTGTCATTACTAAATCCCCCCAGCCTATTTGCAGCCTTTGCCTGACTTATATTTCACTTTTAATGCTACAGCTGCAAGGAAACGGCAACGTCGAGAAAAAGACAAAGCCTGGGAGTGTGAGGACCGGGAGCGCCGGGGTTCAGGAGATCACCGGAGAAGTGGGGGCCACCGAGACAGCCGGCGAGGCTCAGGGAGTCGCTACAGGGACTCCTCTGATGAGGATTCACCACCACCCAGCATGAGTGAAGGTCTGTGTTAAAGCCATTGTGTTGAAAGTTACATTTTTGTTTTTACTGAATGTGATGCCCAAAGAATCACACAATATCACACACTCATATCTTTGCTGGGCCTTCTTCAAGTTTACAGTGAAATTTTCAGTCAAATAATTTTTTTTGTTATGTACAAACACGTCAAAAACAAGGAATCAGAAATGTGTTCACATAAGGTTATTCGTTTATACATGCAAGATATGTAATTATTTGTCTGTGGCCCAAATGTTGATATCTTATGATGTTTTTCAGTTGATGCGTATTGTTCAGTGACAGCACAAGATGTAAAAAAGACTTAGCAGGTGCTGGATATGGGCGTACAAACAAAAAACAAATACAAGGGTGATATTCCCCAAGGGCTTGTACAGTGCTCACTCTGGCGCACAAGATGAAAACAAGAAGATAAAAGAAATAAAAAGAACATAGAAAAGAAAATGAAGGTGAAATTTCTGTTTTTCAGTTGCCAGAAAAATGAAGATGAAGGAGAAGCAGAAGAAACGGAAAGCATATGAACCCAAGCTGACCCAAGAAGAGCTGATGGACTCCTCAACATTTAAGAGGTTCTTAGCCAGCATTGACAACATACTGGAGAATCTGGAGGATGTGGACTTCACTACCATGGGTAAATATCAGATCTGATCGACTCTAGTCAGTGCCACAGTAGGTAAATATTAGATATTGGCTCTGGAGTTTCCTGAAATATCTGCAGAACTGATGTAAAACACAGGGATAAACTGTAAATTCCCAATAAATGATAAATCTTTTAATGATTAACCTTTTCTTCACGTGGATAAAAATTGGTCGTAGATAAATGTTTTTTTTTCGTTCCCCACAAATTTCTAACATTGTTATTGGTTTTCATTGCTGAACCACCATTAGGTTCAGTCTGAAGCTGATGAAAAATTATTTGGAAAAACAAACTGCTACCTCACCAAATGTCATTGTGTTTTTGTTTGGTATTCATACCATAAATGTGTAATATTTTCACTGTTTGTTTTCTTACAGCTGATGATGATGAGATCCCTCAGGAATTGTTGCTGGGTAAACACCAGCTGAATGAGCTGGGCAGTGAATCCGCCAAGATTAAGGCCATGGGCATCTCCAGCAGGGTACTATGCACAATTTAAATATCTTTATAAGTTACTCATATACATGCTTCAAATGCCACTGCTCAACTGTTTCCTCCCTTAATGTGCTTAAAGAGACCCAGGGGATTCAAGCAAAAATAGTTTTTTTTTGTTTGTTTTGTTTTTTTTTTTGCACCTTATCTAGAATGAGTTTGATGGGGAAAGTTGACTGTGTTGGCCCAGTACAGTTGAACTGGATGCTTGTTGTCACCAGTCCAGTATTGCTGCTTCAAATGAGTCTAAATTATGCTGTTCTCTGTTGTCTCAGATCCCAGCAGACAAACTGGTGAAGCTGCTGAACATCCTGGAGAAGAATATCCAGGATGGGTCCAAGCTCTCCACCTTGATGAACCATGTAAGCTCCTCACTCACTCTTTATGTATTGAAAATGCTGTTTTACATCACTTACAGGTATACTCAGTCAAATGAAACTGTTGGATGGACTAATTACAATGTCAGACAGTTGCCCTACTTCACTTTTACATCACAGTATAAACACTGCTGTGCATCATGGGGTTGATTAGGGGGTAAATGCAGTAGGCTAAACTCAGAACCCGGCTGACCTTAAGTAAATTACTGCGTGCTGTGTTGCGCATTAGGTTCTAAAATACACAATGTGGGTCTGCATTAACTGCCAACCGACCGAAAGTAATGAAAGATTTGGAGCGATTTTAATTGTGAACAACCGACTTAAAACGGACAGCAAATGGAAAAATACCTATTTATATTTGAAGGTGGTATGAGCACTAATGAAAGAATCATACTGACTATATTTCCATGGACAAACGAATGGTCTGATATAATTAAAAAACACAAAGGTGTAAACTACTCACTAGGGTGATCATTTTAAAATATATCTGATCCAAGCTAACAGAGATAAACAACAAATGTTAGCTACCCAGTTATCCCAGGAAATCACCAGTGTTTTCAACTTTAAAGGCCAGTCGCTTTTTCTACTGTAGTTTTCAAGCAGAAGGGCTGCTGTATTTAAACTTATCTTGGCGATAAGATAGACACTTGAGGTCTACTTTAAGTTGATCACCACACACTCATTTATTCACCACACAGAATATGAAAATATGAAAACGCAACTCAACTTGGCTGCTAGACCGTCAAAAAAATCTGTCCCCTCAGAAATAACAGCTAAATAGTCATTACTAACTGATGCTACACTACTCATGTTATTGGCTTCACGACCTTTGCATTTTGTTAACATCGTCAGCTCTATATTAAATTTGCCATTTGAATCATATCAATCCCTGTTTATGTTGTGACGTAAAAGTGGAATAGGGCAATTGGAGATTGTTGGTTCAATATCAGAATATTTTTGACATCCTCTCCAGCGTTATTATGCTAGCAAAATTAAGGTAATCTAATAACAATTTAAAATCCTAAAGAATCTCTCATTGTTCAAACACTGCACCATTATGTCTTAATTGATGAGTAAAACAATTTCAAATGTGGTTTCCAGTTAGTAGATGTCTAAAACCTCTTGCTGTTAAAAACCAGTCAAAATGCTTTTCCTTGTTACCCTCAGGACCATGATGCTGAAGATGAAGAGAAGCTGTGGAGAGACCTGATCATGGAGAGAGTCACAAAGTCAGCAGATGCATGTCTGACAGCCCTCAACATCATGACCTCAACACACATGCCTAAGGCTGTCTACATAGAGGACGTCATAGAACGGGTGCTACAGTACACCAAATTCCATCTTCAGAACACACTGTATCCACAATACGATCCTGTCTACAGGGTGGACCCACATGGAGGTGAGAATAAAGCAAAAACACCACAATTTTGTTTGTTATCAGTCTGGGCCGTAGACTGAGGGGACCGGAGTGAAATTAAATTGATTCAGCTTGAGTCCCTGGCTGCAAAAGTCAAAGAACCCTGTACCAGAGTATTGTGATGGATTTATGAGCGTCCATAAAGCTTTGCCCGGGGATGCAAGAAAAACCAAAGCCCAGTAGACAGACAGACAGACAAGGCAGGAAATGATCCCTGATGTCTGGAAATCGCAGGACTCTCTTCCCAAAATACAGCTTTTGCCATTACTGTCTTTGTAGGCTTTTCCTGTCTAGAAACATAACTCAAGCACAAATTTTATCAACTACGGTAGGCAACTGTTAAAAAAACAATGTCAGCTTCCATCAGAATTTTTCACAGTTGGGATGGAGACCCATGCGTAGATTGCATTAAAATGGACCTCCAAATTATTTTTGTGAAATCGGTGACAAAGTTGTTAGCTCTGTTGTGATATCCCTGAAAGTCTCTCCAATCCAAAGCAGACTCGCTAAGATACTGGCAGTCAAAGGCTTAAAAACAGATCAGCTTGCTACAAAATTTATTTTCTTCAGCGAGAAAAAGTAGTTCAGGTACTCAGAGAAAAGTTTGAAAATGACTGCTTTTGTTCATATAGGTGGCATGTTGAGCTCCAAGGCGAAGCGGGCTAAATGCACCACACACAAGCAACGTGTGATTGTCATGTTGTACAACAAGGTGTGTGACATTGTCAGCAACATCTCTGAGCTTCTGGAGATCCAGCTGCTTACAGACACCACCATCCTCCAGGTAAAACTTAAACATACTAAAAACAGTTTGATTTAATTTACCTATTTAACAAGGAAAATAATTGCTTGACAAAGTAAACTAGATGATATGTTTTCCACCTCAATTCCCCGCCTCCAACATCTTATTTCTCATTTTTCTTTCCCTTCCCTCATCTCTTTTTGCTCTCTTCTCCTTTTTCGCCCAGGTTTCTTCCATGGGAATCACTCCGTTCTTTGTGGAGAACGTTAGTGAGCTGCAGCTGTGTGCCATCAAACTGGTTACAGCGGTAAGCATTTTATTTTACCTTTAAAGTCCAAAAGGGTCAAGAAATCTTAAGCTAGCAGTTGTCTGAAGATGTCCTCTTGCAATTGCTTGGTTTAGCATACATGAATTTTATTTTTGCAGTGATGCAGTTTTTTCCCGATTTTTCAAACTCTTTTAGCTGATTGTCGATACTTATAAATGCACATTTTTTCAACTTAACGGCAGAAAACATCAAGTCTGTCCTGTAGTGGTATTAACATAGTTTTATGCTTACTCTTATTGTGATGGCCCACTCGTAGATAGAGACATAAAATACAGTGCCTTTCAAAATGAACACATTCACTGGGCAAAATAAGAAAACTACTACACTGCAGACATATTGTTGCACCCTCAATGCGAGAGATGGGATGTCATCGCAGTGTGCTTGCACTCTCATATTTAGTTTGAAAGGCAATATTGTCCGATTACATATCATGCTGATAATAGTGTGCATCCCTAGTTTTGTCACATGGTTCTTGGCCAGACATTGGAATTTTTAACATCATTTGAACCTTGACCTTTGTATATCTATCCACTGTGCTAGCTGTCTGTCTTAACCTAAGCACAAAAATCTGAAGGCACAGACTAACCTCTTTATTATCGCCTGTTTCCAGGTGTTCTCACGGTATGAGAAGCATCGACAGCTGATCCTGGAGGAAATCTTCACCTCACTGGCCAGGCTGCCCACCAGCAAACGCTCCCTCAGGAACTTCAGGTATTTAGTTTTGCGTATTTGCATAAATTGTTGGCCATTAGATTGCAACAGTTTTCCTCCCCAGTGGAAAATGTCCATTCAAAGGAACACTTTTTTTGTTCTTGAAGGAGGCCTAATCTGTGTCTGTACTTCCAAAGTTGTCTTCATTCTTTCCACAAAACCACACTATACTAACATAGCATACTATGCCACTAATTGCCCAATAACAATAATCCTGATATCTCTACCCATAATAATAATAATCTATCTTTTAAAGAATTAGCTAACTGTATCTTGAACTGTTATGTCCTTAGGCTGAATAG
The DNA here is from genome assembly GCA_900302615.1 of Holocentrus rufus. Taxonomy (NCBI): domain Eukaryota; kingdom Metazoa; phylum Chordata; class Actinopteri; order Holocentriformes; family Holocentridae; genus Holocentrus; species Holocentrus rufus. Next base: position 39,676 of record OMLF01021313.1, on the reverse strand, counting down.
TTCAGATCAGGACGGAGAGCCAATGTACATCCAAATGGTGACGGCGCTGGTGCTGCAGCTTATCCAGTGTGTGGTCCACCTGCCCAACGACAAGGACAGCTTAGAAGAGTATGACAGCAAGGTATGACAGCAAGCAAGCACACACTCAGAAACACCATGTGCAAGTAAAGGCACTCACTCAGACATACCATTTACAGACACAAGTCATTCACACTTGTTGATGCTAATCCACGTGAATCTTTTTTTTCTTTTTTTTTTAGGTGGATCAAGATGTGCTGATAACCAACTCGTATGAGACAGCCATGAGGACAGCACAAAACTTTCTCTCTGTCTTCCTCAAGAAGTAATAACCCTCAAGCTGCGTTTAATGTTTTACTGTAATGAAACTCTGTTGTCACACTTAGACTCCCGAGACTGCCCTGCACACATTCTCCCAATTAAAAGCCTCAAGTTAAAGGAATACTCTGACATTTTGAGCAAAATGCCCTTTTTCTGACTTACCCAGACTGATACAAGATGTTCGATACCATTTTCACCTCTGTATGTCCACTGGTTAGGTTCCTATAGGTAGCATTTTGTGTTAGCTTAGCATAAAGACTTGAAGTCTATAGTTCTTTAAGCTTATGTTCATAGAGGCTGAATGTTTTTGCACTAGCTATGATGTGCTGCCATTTGGCAAAAGGCATCTCCCAGTGTCTTTTCATATTTTACAGATTAACTTGTTGGTTGGTGAAAGACTTTGGGCTTGTTTAATAGTTGCTTGACAGTATTTTATTTTCTCTTAATTTTTTTGTTTTCTTGATGTCTGTTGGCCCTTGGCCCTCATTTTTATTTTCCCTCACCCCCTTAATTTTCTTTCCCTCTTGTTTTCTTTTCTTTTCTGCTGCTCTCTTTCTCCTTCCCGTCTCCCAGGTGTGGCAGTAAGCAGGGAGAAGAAGACTACCGGCCACTGTTTGAGAACTTTGTTCAGGACTTGCTGTCTACCGTCAACAAACCAGAGTGGCCTGCTGCAGAGCTGCTGCTTAGTCTGCTTGGCAGATTACTGGTTAGTGTGGCAGTCTCCAGGGTCTTTTCTAACTAGAATTGTGGCCATGTATGTTTGTGTTAGCAGTGCGCAGTTTACTTGGCATTGGTATTACATTGGTATTACAGTATCAACAAATACTATTTTATAATTGTAACCGTGTGGATTTTTATGGTTGTCCACTGAGTGTACAAGATAGAAATGTCACTTGCTCTTTTCATGAATAGAATAACCAGATGAAAAGCAGATGATAGCTGTGATCATTAATTATTTAACATTGTCATAGGCTCACTGTGGGAGGAGAAAAGTGGAAAACATATTTTCCAGTCAAGACATGGGCTTTCTAGAAGGGGTTCAAACTTAGTATTTTAAAGATGGTTGTATTTTATAGATACAGTGCTGCTGTTAAAGCGTTGTTGTAGTTCCTTGGGCAGCCACTACAGGCATATTTGAGAAGTATGTTATGCTTTTTTTCAGCCAAGTTTTACTCTGCCCCCTTTGTTTTTAATATACTGTAATATACTGGAAAGAAGTACTGAAACAAATTTGGGTATACGATATGTGGATTTTCATTATTTTATAATGAAAACTATGTATCCTCACACCTTCTTTAAGCACCCAAAGTATAAGGGGCTGTGTCCACCAAAGCATTTTTTCCATCTGCAAACACGAGACACTCCTCTGAAAACGTGCAACTGGGAGCGCTTGAGAGCGCTTTGGAAGAGCAGCGTTTTTTCAGCTGAGACACTGGGGTTACTATGATAAGGAATGTTTGCGGAAATAGTGGTTAATTTGTTGCAAGTTCCTAACTATGCAGATCATTTCCTCCATGCATTATTTTTCAGATTAATGTTGTGGTGGTCTGAGGGTGTCATCTGGTACAAACATGGATTTTCAGACACAAGCAATATTAATTTCTCCTCCAATATCATCGCTGCTCTGCAGTACTACCTGTAGGATATGACGGTTGGTCTTTGTGGTGTTTGTCCTGCCCCTTCTGCACTGTGATTGGACGGCTGGGCAAAAAGTGACATTGACGAGAGCAGTGTTTTACCCAAAGTTGAACATTTTTCAACTCTTGGGGACCAGGAAAAAACACCAAACGCCCAGGGCTGGGCACAGATAAAAACACTGAATGCCTTGCTGCGCTGCCAGCATTTGTAATACGCGGCACTCCCATTGCAAACAGCTAGAAAAATATGCTGGCTGCAGAAAAAAACGCTTTGGTGGACACAATATAGGTTTGTTCAACTTACTTGCATGGTGCGATAATAGGATCATTGTGGATATGTTTTTTTTTTCCATGTTTGCCTGTGCAGGGTTTCTACGGGTTTTGAAAAATCTTGAAAATCAAATTGAAATTCAAGACTTGAAAAGGTCTTAAAATGGTAATTTTCAGAGATTGGTCTTGAAAAGGTCTTGAATTTAGAATATCGTGATCTCAAGGCCTCAGAACAGAAGGGCAGAGATCCAACTCAACAAACGTTTTAACCGTGCAATAGGTCTTAAATTTTTTTATTTGGGTCTTGAAAAAGTCTTCTATTTGATGTCAAGAAAGGGGCAGAAACCCTGTTGTAAACAGAAGTTGTTTTATGCATGGAGTGTAATACTGTAACAACAGTATTTATTGCTGACCTGTGTTCTTCTGTTGTCTTTCTTTGTCTTGTGCTTCCCACAGGTGCACCAATTCAGTAACAAGCAGACAGAAATGGCTCTGAGAGTGGCATCTCTAGACTACTTGGGCACAGTGGCTGCCCGTCTTAGGAAGGATGCAGTCACCAGCAAGATGGACCAGAGATCAATTGACCGTATCTTGCAAGAGGTATGCCTAGATGAAAGCCTTCCCGTTTGTTGACCTCTATTGAGGATACAATCTCTCATTCTCTCTATGGTTACAGAGCTAAAAGCAATAGAATGAACAAGGACCACATGGACAATTTAGTTTGTCCATGGGTTGCTCTAATTGCATCAAGTTGCATCCGTAGAAAATATGACAAATGTCACAAAATTGCCACAGACAAATATGAGATATCAAGTGAAAGCAAGCGATTATTGATCTCTTTGTACTGCAGCCTATGCACTGCGCTGACTCACCTTCATGACCATTATTGACATTACAGACCTGCAGTGGATACCATTCTCAATCTTGCAGGTGGCACAGGTTGCCGGTATTGTGGTGAAATATAACTTTAAGCACTACATACTAGTGTTTACATGACATTGAACCCTGGCTCATGCTATGCTGGACCTTTCTGCTCTCTTTCCTGTCTCTGAATCTTTGTGGAAAAAGTGTTGAAGAAGATGCACCTAACCACACCTAAAAGTATGGATTTCATGAAAAAGTCTGTGATTGGTACAATTTTGGGATCTTTCTCTGTATTTCTGTAGACCCCAGGTAATGATGAGACCCAGCAGCTGCAGAAAGCTCTTCTGGACTACTTAGAAGAAAATGCTGAGACTGACGCCTCTCTGGTGGTGAGTTTACTACAAAGTGACCACACAGCTGCTAAATTAAAACACTGGAGGAGCTTTAAATCCTTCTGTGTATCTGTTCTCAGTGTCTTGGTGGCCTTACATTTATTAATATATGATTTAATGTCCTTATCTAGCAGCACAAGTCATTTAAGAGTACTGCTAATTGGTAACCTTCATACTGCAGAAACACTGTATACTTTACTACACCTGCTCTACTCTATTGACTACTGCTATAACCTCCCTAACCCAACCTCACTGCTGTGAATGCCTCTTTAGCACACCCTCTCAAACCCTTTTACACCGAGCTCTTTACCAGGTTTATTCTACACTTTCCTTTTATTACTACATTATTATTATGACTACTACATGCACAAAAGAAACCAGAATATTATGAGCAACCGGGTTATGGCAGGAAATCGTTGGCATGTGGTACCATATTCTGATTGTTGAAAAATCCCGGTATACATGTGTTCCTCAAACATCGCCTTCCTTGGATCTATAGGAAGCGCGAAGCAAAACAATAACAATGTGGGCGTGTGCACAGGAAATTAAGTTCTGCCTAAATTTCTTATCTCACTTATTTTCATTCTAAGAAGTGAGCTTAAATGGAAATTGAGAACCTCTTTCTCCTCCAGTTTGCTAGAAAGTTCTACATTGCCCAGTGGTTCCGGGACGCCACCACAGAGGCAGAGAAGTCCATGCGGAACCAGAATCAGAAGGATGAGGATTCGTCGGACGGACCACACCATGCTAAGGACATGGAGACCACCGGCGAAATTATGCAGCGTGCTGAGAAGCGCAAGAAGTTCCTGCGCACCATCATTAAGACCACACCAGCTCAGTTCACCACACTGAAGTAAGAGCAGGGTTATGTTTGTCTTATACATGCTCTTCATCTTACCACTTCATCCCATATTTACTGTCTATTATTATTATATTATTATATTTTATGTCTGTATAACTGTCTGTTTTTCCACTGTTGTCGTCCTCTTGCTGTTGCAACTACTTGTCACTGACAGTGTCATTGTGAGTTGCAAGATTATATAATCTAACTCCCTCTTCTCCTTTGCTCTCCTCCTTTACAGAATGAACTCTGATACTGTGGACTATGATGACTCCTGTCTGATCGTGCGTTATTTGGCCTCCATGAGGCCGTTCGCCCAGAGCTTTGATATTTATTTAACACAGGTAAGATCGGAATATTACAAACATATGTATCAGTCTTTATTAATTCACCAAAGGTGATCAGGCGTACACCTTGATGTATTTCCATTGTCTTCCATTGTATTTCCAAAATCAGAAATTTAAATGTCATTTAAGTCAGTTTCTTTATATCTTTTCTCCTAAAATCCCTAACTTCATGGTTTGTTTTTAGATCCTGCGAGTCCTTGGGGAAAGTGCCATCGCTGTGAGGACTAAAGCCATGAAATGTCTGTCTGAGGTTGTGGCTGTTGACCCCAGTATACTGGCAAGGGTACGTGTATTTTTGTGTTTGTGAGACAGTTTTCATCATCTTGCACACACATTCATTTCTATTTCTGCATTCATTATGTCAGCTCTCTCCTTCTATTCTCGTCTGATAAAAAGTTTCTGTTGTTACTTATTCTATGCTATTTCAATTATAGGTCTCTACTTCATATTGTTATTCTTTTCTGTTAAAACCTCCAGTTCTATGGTCTCTTCTGGTCTTTTTTCTACCATCATGTTCTACGGTGCTCTGATCATCTCCTCTCTCTGTCTCTGCAGTCGGACATGCAGCGTGGTGTCCATGGTCGGTTGATGGACAACTCCACCAGTGTGAGAGAGGCAGCTGTTGAACTGCTGGGACGATTTGTGCTCAGCAGACCCCAGCTCACTGAGCAGTACTATGACATGCTTATAGAGAGGATACTGGTAAGTGACCCTGGTATTTTAATGTTTTTTACTCATGGCTCTTAGGAGTTGAAGAGCAGAAAACCTACTTATAGAAAAAAGAATATTTCAGAGGCTATTCAGATACACATGGAAATACAGTAGTGGAACAGTTTGAAGATAACTGTAAAAGCAGCACAGCCTTATGTACTGTACAGTATGAGACAGTTCAGGCCATTGTGATGACTCTGGTGTATATGTTATTGATTTAGAAACACAGTCTTCACAGCAAAGCTTTCTACTTGTCTTTGTACTCACAGTCTTTGGCGTAAATGCGTTGAAATTGTTGCGCCTGTTGTCATGGAAATAGTCTAGAGGGTTCATGAAAAGTTCAGTCTGCCCATTGAATAGTCTAATACTGCCACCTATGGGCAGAATTATGGTATTACACCCAATGCTTTAGGTTTGTTTGCAGAACATTGCACATCCCTGGAGTGAATGAATTCAAGAGTGTTCCTTGGTCCACAGGACACTGGTATCAGTGTAAGGAAGCGGGTCATCAAAATCCTAAGAGACATCTGTCTGGAGCAGCCAACTTTCAGCAAGATCACTGAAATGTGTGTAAGGATGATACGCAGGGTCAATGACGAGGAGGGTATCAAGGTATGTGAATACTCAAATTTTCAGCGCCTGAGGTTTTCCTGTTCATATTGTGACCTTCATTTTTCATTAAAATTCCTCTTCCACTGCTATACTTTTTATTTAGTGTTATTTTTATTTTTTGGAATTTGAATAATATGCAAAACATGTAAATCCATGCATCATCCTGTATATTTTGGTTCTTTGTAGAAATTGGTAAACGAGACATTCCAGAAGCTGTGGTTTACACCGACTCCAGCCCATGACAAGGAGACCATGACTAGGAAGATCCTCAATATCACCGACGTGGTTAGTTGTTTACTTTTGTTCTTAGTCAAGAGACTTTCCCATCGTTTTCCCATAAGAGACATAATAGTGAACTTTATCCTCATCCAACTTGATCTTATATTTTTGCGTAACTGGGAATGCTGCCATCGTGTTTTTAATTCTCATGTTTGATGTCTGCCTTAGGTTGCAGCATGTAAAGACACCGGCTATGACTGGTTTGAGCAGCTTCTTCAGAATGTAAGTATTTAATTTTGTGTTTGCCCTGTACCTGGTAGGGAACATGTCACAGTTAAGTCTCTCTCTTTTAAAAATGAAAATTGTCTCTCTTTTCACAGCTGCTTAAGTCTGAAGAGGATGCATCTTATAAGCCAGCCAAAAAGGCTTGTGTTCAGCTTGTTGACAATCTGGTGGAGCACATCCTCAAATATGAGGAATCTCTTGCAGGTGTGTAATTTCGTCCGCTGATAAAAGACAACAGCGAGCATTTCTACCCCTGCTTCACTGAGTGAAACATTTTTTGTGCAGTAACATTTATACCAGTGCTTGCAAATTAGAGTAAAAAGATATGAGCATATTTTCACACTTTTGACAGCACTTTGCACTCAAAGCACCAGTTACAGTCTGCAATAACCAGTTTCTTTTATTGGTCTTCTGCTCCTCAGAGAACAAGGGTGTAAACTCAACACGGCTGGTGGCGTGTATCACCACATTGTACTTGTTCAGCAAAATCAGGGCCCAGCTAATGGTCAAACATGCCATGACCATGCAACCCTACCTGACCACCAAGTGCAACGTAAGTTGTCTTTGTACTTTAATTTTCGTATTGCTTAGAGAATGACCTGATAATCGATGGTAATTGGTGTTATGTTGTGTTCCCTACAGACTGCCAATGACTTCATGGTCATCTGTAATGTGGCAAAGATCTTGGAGCTTGTGGTTCCTCTGATGGAGCACCCCAGCGAGACCTTCCTTGCCACCATAGAAGAAGACCTCATGAAGCTCATCATCAAATATGGCATGACGGTACGTGGTAGTGGCTTTCCAAGAAACAATATTTTTATAGGCCTATACTTGTGATTCTTAATTGTGATAACAAAATTTGGAACAATAATCTCCAGCCTCACTTCGGCAATATAACATAGACAATAAATTTGGATGTTCTGCTAGAATGATGTTTGGCCATCATTTCCACCTTCACTCACTTTTGGGTCTCATTTTGGGGCAGAACACAAGTGTTCCACCGATCTTGATCTTAAAATGTAAAGATGTCATGTTGGTCTTCCTCCTTCCTCTAGGTGGTCCAGCACTGTGTGAGCTGTCTAGGAGCAGTTGTCAACAAAGTCACGCACAACTACAAGTTTGTCTGGGCTTGCTTCAACAGGTTCTACGGTGAGATTCATTGATAGCTCAGACTCAATGCACAAAATAACTACAAACATCGTGACAGGCTGCTGGATTAGCCTAAAATGCCTTTTTTTCCCCTCTGTTTTGCTGTTTTCTCCAGGTGCGCTGAACAAGTTGAAGATTCAGCATCAGGAGGATCCTAACAGCACCACGTTGGTAGCCAACAAGCCTTTCCTGCTGCGATCGCTTTTCACTGTGGGTGCCCTGGGACGACACTTTGATTTTGATCTCGAGGAATTCAAGGGCACTAACAAGGTAGGGTTATTTATATTTTATTTAAGTTATTATTTTTATTTTATTTTATGTTCAATTTCTTTTTTTCTCCTGTTATCCACATTCTTTCAGATTTGATTGTATATAGACTGAAAACTTTTTAAATAATGAATTTTAAAAAAAAAATGATTACCTGTAGGAAGACAAATTCAGATAAATTATGTCCAACTTATTAATTGTCCTGTCTTTAGCCAGCCACCGCTTTAGAAACTTTTAATAAAATAAATTTGAATGGAGTCATTTTAAGCACTTAAATCTAATCTAGAACCAGGACCAAAGTAAGCTTAGATGCGGAGCCAAAACAATAGTTGCCACACCACTCCTGCTACAACAAATGGCAGAATAGAACACTTTATCTCTGATAGCTTTATTTAACATTTATATGTTTGTTGTATCTAGGTGGTGATTAAGGAGAAAGTGCTGGAGTTGCTGCTCTACTTCACCAAGCATGAGGATGAGGAGGTCAAGACCAAAGCCATAATTGGCTTAGGTAAGATTATACTCATATATATATATATATAACAGACAAATGTAAAGCTCACCATAATTTACACATACAAAAGGAGTAGTAACTGAGTATTTTGAAAGGTAGATAAGAAACTGGTTGATGTATGACTGAGTCACTGACTTCCTGTGTCAGGTATGTACAAAAGGGTGACCACAATTAAGTTTGAGACACACCAGAATTTTCAGGCTGTTTTACATCAGTTTTGCCCATCCTTACAACCTGAGCTGAAATCATGACGGGAGAGGAAAAACCCTACATAGACTGTCTGAAGAGAAATGTATGGTAAACAAAGTGAAAAAGCTTAAGATGACATCTCATGTCCTAAATATGAATCATTATCAGTCGTGGAGATTTTTGGATTTTAAACCAAATCATGACGAGAGCAGATACTGTTGCAAGCTTGCCTCAGGTTTATCAGGGATTCAGGAGTCAGCAGGATTATCTGTTGTGTTGTGTTACTGTTTAGTATTCATATTCATGTTTTGTCATTCATAAGAACGACATGTTTACTTTTCGTTTGTTCTAACGTATCGTTGCTCATTGTTTTCTGTCAGGCTTCCTTGTGATCATGCATCCCAGCCAGATGTTTGTGCCCGAGGTAAAGGCCTTGTACAATGGCATCCTGGCTGACACCACCACCTCCATCAACCTCAAGATTCAGATCCTCAAAAACCTTCAGACATACCTGCAGGAGGAGGACACACGGATGCAGGAGGCTGACAGAGAATGTATGTTAAGGCAACAGTTTTTCACTTATTTACTACATTTGGACTGCCTGCAAATAGGCTGTAGTTTTAACCAAACACATTCAGTTCAGATTTTAATTCAGTTACTTTTCTCATTTGACTTGTTTAGATTACTGCATTGGTTTACTGCAATTTTTGCAAGTATTCACTTCAGTTTTCTGATTTTATAAAATGGTCTAGCCATCATCAGAAATTGTCTAGATTCTTTAATAGGTTTTGAAAATAAAAAAACATGAGCATTAATGATACATCATGAATTAAATTTTTGCCACCTCAAGGGAAAATTGCTTGTGCAACCAAAGGAAAGAAATAAGTAGCACTACAGGAAAACAAAATTGGTGTACTCTGAAGCTCTGTGATTGTTCCAGCTATGCTGCTACAGCATGCTGAAGTAAAATTTTGCTGCAGTGAACAGTATTTGTTAGATGTGGGCAACAATGTTATTTTTTGCATTGTTTTGTCCTCCGTCTGTTTTTTAGATGAGTTTGAGTCCATTCTGTTGTTTAAATGGATAAAACACTTGTATACTTAGACCAATGTAATTTTTACTTTTTAACTCTTTTGGAGCTTTTGGTGTTTCCTGACCTTCATCAGAGTGTCACAGCTTGTCGTTATAAACTTTACTTTGTGTCCCCACAGGGAAGAAGCTGTCAAAACAGGAGGATCTGAAGGAGATGGGGGACATTTCTTCAGGGATGAGCAGCTCTATTATGCAGCTCTATCTTAAGCAGGTGCTGGAGGCATTCTTCCACACACAATCCAGTGTACGGCACTTTGCTCTCAACGTCATTGCTCTCACACTCAACCAGGGCCTCATCCACCCTGTACAGGTAAGAGGAGGGGACCAGGGAAAATTAAAGTGATATACTTAAAGTGGTGTTAAGTCATCTGTGATTTCTTGAGGACCTGTAGGATTTGCTCTACATAAACTCCCAAAACAAATGAATCCATTTTCACAATAGATATGAATGCACTTGCTAATTAGAGCAGGGATCTGTCATAGATGTCTAATGATAAAGTAACCCATTATGATGCAGAATACTGTAATAAAATGCTGCTTTGCCATTTTTGAAATGTCATGCACCATTAGTTGCTCTCTTGTAGCATCATCCTCCATTGTTAAAGCAGTTGGAAATATCTCATCACCTGGCAAAGTAATCATGTTGAATTTTTTTTTTGTCCTGTGTCTGCAGTGTGTCCCCTACCTCATAGCAATGGGAACAGACCCAGAGCCCAGCATGAGGAACAAAGCTGACCAGCAGCTGGTGGAGATTGACAAGAAATACACAGGATTCATCCATGTGAGTTGAGGTCCAGAGTCATGTCCAGTTTCTGAATGAATGACTCACTTGGCTGTTTGGCCATGAGTTATGCAGTGGTCAGCTCTATCAGCCCTCAATTCTGTGTGAACATCAGATAATTACACAGTCTGGTAGCAGCATATTAGATCTTGAAGCGATAGCCTGCTTAAGATTTGCCAGAGCTGCGTGTTACTTTAGAATATCGCAAACATGGTACTGGAAATCACTAGCACATCGCTGTCAGTGTCAGGTCCCAGTTTGTAAAAATGCAAAGTGACCACTGACTGCCTCAAATATTCATGTTCCATGGCTACTTCATTGGAATGGAATCGTTCACTGGTTGGTGAGTGGATTTCAGTCTTCCATTGATGGCCAGTAGAACAGCCAACAAAGATTTAAATCTGGACAGCATCACAGATGAAAGCGTTGTCTCTCTGGGTTCTAGCTTTTAATAGTATTCCCCACATTCATAATATAGATGGAACTTTCTAGTCATGGGAAAATACAGTTACAGTTATCATTTAGCAGACGCTTTTATCCAAAGCGACGTACATCTGAAATAGTTTAACATGATTTATTATTCATAATATTTTGTTAGCAGATTCTTAAATGGTGTTTTTGTCTGGCAGTAACCACAACAGTTTCTAAGTGTCTAACCTTTCCTCCTTACTGTCTTCTCAGATGAAGGCGGTTGCTGGGATGAAGATGTCATACCAAGTCCAGCAGGCCATTGCCTCGTCCCGAAAGACCATTATAAGAGGTTTCAGACAGGATGAAACCCACTCGGCTCTGTGCTCACACCTCTTCACCATGGTCAGGGGGAACAGGCAACACCGGAGGGCCTTCCTCATCTCACTGCTCAATCTCTTTGATGACAGTGCTGTGAGTTAATCTGCACTTATCTTAACAACTGGTAAAACTCAGTGTGAAATGGAATTTCTAGTTGCTGAACTACCTACCTAACTGCTAAATTGCATGCTAGTTAAAACAAATAAAAACACAGTTAGTGCTTCTTACATGTTCATCAACTTTTGATGTCTGTCAATAAATGTAACCAATATAGACTTTTCCATAACTGTCAAGGATGCAGACACCACCTCTCTACACAACACTACACGAGACCATACAAACAGTAAATAGATGGGATAAAGATAAGTCTCTTTAATTTTTGTCAAGGCATCATGCAGATATAATGGAAAGACACTGCACAGTCCATTCCTAAAGTTACACAGTGACTCATCTACAGAAAGAGCTGTGTAAAACACTACTGCTATACAGCACCATGGCACCATTGGGCCATTTTTATGCTTTTCCAGCATTGCTGCCAAGCATAAATATGTGTAACTCAGTTTACCCATCCCAGATTATCTTTCCACTCTGTGCGCTGGCTGTTGTGTCTCACAATCACACTTTGCCTGTCTTCTCATTTTCTCTCTGCAGAAGACAGAAGTGAACATGCTGCTGTTCATAGCAGACAACCTGGCTTGTTTTCCATACCAGAGCCAGGAGGAGCCTCTGTTCATTATGCACCACATAGACATCACCCTATCCGTGTCTGGAAGCAACTTGTTGCAAACCTTCAAAGAGGTAGGAAACCATTACTGAAAGTTGCTTGCTTTTAAAGGTTGCTAGTTTAGGAGTGTGGTTCCCATAAGGATCTGGGTTTGAAGAATCTTTTAAGAGTACACAGCAGAAAAGTTTTACAACAGTAAAAGTCAAGTTAATGGGGCCCATTGAAGATATGGATTTCAATTTATTTCCTGTGTCCTAGTTTCTCCTAAAGGAGCCAGGCCGTAAGGAGAAAAAGGTGAAGAAGGAGTGGAAGAATACATCAGATGGGGAGGAAGACGAGGAGAAGATGAACTGTGACTCTCCTAGAAGCGATGAGGAAGAAAACAGCAACAGTGATGATGATGATGATGTGGTACGGCGGCCTAAAAAGGCCAGAAAACCTGTTGCAGACTCAGAGAGCTCAGAGTCTGACTCGGATCTAGAGGATTTGGATGTGGAGGATGTGGACAAGGTAATGAGGCTCCTCCCAGAAAATCCCTCCACTCTCTTGGACTTTGCCAATGCTGTGCAGGGCATCCTGTTGCTGCTGGTGCTCAAACAGCACCTGAAAAACCAATACGGATTTTCTGACAGGTAAGATGTACAAAGCCTTTATCTGTGAGCTTTATGTGAAAAGGCATGGATTACTTTTATTCATTCAAGTATTCATTAGTAGTTGACAGACAATGAGTGATATAAGATTGGTCCCTTCACTCACTTCTTTTTCCTCTTTTTCAACAGTAAAATTCAGAAGTACTCTCCTACGGAGTCAGCCAAGGTGTATGATAAGGCAGTCAACAGAAAAAGCAACGTCAACTTCAATCCCCGACAGACCATCGACTTCATCTCCAACAACATTGCTCACGCCACTCTCACACAAGACATCAAAAGACGAATAGTCAAACAGTACCTAGATGTAAGTGAAAGGGCCTTACTAGTTTTGGATCCCAATTTATTCTGTTGCAGAAACTAAATTACTAATTACCAATTAATCTTCCAAAGGACATTTTATTGTATTATTTTTCCTCTAATCACTCAAATTAAAGTGATCATTCAGATTCTTGCCCACGTAGTGGTATAGGCAGTTCCAGGCGAGTGTAATAGGTTCTCCAACTTTGACATCGATTAGAAACTACAATTACTGATTACTGATGGAATTACTAATTTGACTAATCAGTCATATTCAATGATATAAAACAGTGTATGCAGACATAAAAACTTAAGTATGTGTTTGAGAATTTCAGTGCATAGGACATATGTCTGTTCTTACCACAAAACAAATGCCGTCATCAAACCTGTGTGGTTTTTGCCACAGATATTCATCAAGTAAGAGTTATGCCATTAAATCATTCCAGTGGTTACCCCATCTCCATTCTGTAACACTGGAACTAGGAAGAAGAAATTTATCTGCTGTGGACTTCAAAGTTTTGTAGGTCTCCCAATACCTCCTAGAATTTAGTATTATCTCTGAAAGCAGGATTCTCCTCTTTTCACTTCACAGTTCAAGGTTCTGATGGAACACCTGGACCCAGACGAAGAGGATGAGGAGGGAGAAGCGTCTGCTAGTGCTAACATCAGAAACAAAGCCATAAATGCCCTGCTGGGAGGTCCCGGCCCCATGTCAGGACCCAGTCCACGTAATCAGGCAGGACCAGAGACAGATGATGACGATAGTGATGGCGATGAGAGGAACCCTGGGGTAAGAAACAACCACACAGTAGTCCTAAAATACATTGAAAATTGCGAGAAAAAATAGTAATGATATGCTCAACTTTTTCTCATCTCTTCTTTCTTCAGTCTTCTCGAAGGTCAAAGCGATTGGGCGATTCCTCGGACCCGGGCCGTATGAGTGAGACAGTGGATGCTATGGATGTGATAGCCCTCTGCTGCCCCAAGTACAAGGACCGGCCGCAGATAGCTAGGGTTATCCAAAAGACCTCAAATGGATACAGCATCCACTGGATGGCCGGCTCCTACTCAGGGCCCTGGGCGGAGGCCAAAAAACGGGATGGCCGTAAACTGGTGCCTTGGGTGGACACTATTAAGGAGTCGGACATCATCTACAAGAAGATTGCCTTGACCAGCAACCACAAACTGAGCAACAAAGTAGTGCAGACTTTACGCTCGCTGTATGCAGCGCGGGAGGGAGGGGCTAGCTAATGGCCCTCGTTGTTCCTTTTTCTTTTTTTCTTTTTTTTTTTCTTTTCCCCCCCGCCCCATTTCTACTTTATCAGACACCTCTTCCTCCCTGCTCCTGCTCCTCCTCAACCTGCCACCTCCAACAACACAGCCAAACTTCACTGGATTCCTACCCTCCTCTCCCTCCTCATTTTTGTAAGAAAACACAAGAGGGCAAGAATATTTGACACTACATACTTTTACATGCGTTATTCTTGCAAAAATGAAAATGAAACAAAAACATAAGACTTATTATATTAGAGAGACTGCTCATGTTTTGTTTGTGTACAAGTGCAGAGGATAGAATCCAGAAGGCATTAAAGGAATAATTCACCCAAATTATCCCTTAAAAAAGGCTATCAGAGAAGAGATCTGGAGGGAAATGTTTTGTCAACATTGTTGTGGGAGCTCCTTCGCTGTTGTGCAGCAGATTCTAGTCGCTCATTTCTACTCCCACTGTATCATAGTTTAACTCGACAAAAAACTAAAATGTTTATATCTCTGAAGACAAAAAAGCTGTAAAAAAAGAATAAAACCTTAAGTGAATGTTGGAAATTAGTCTTTTTGATGTTCTTATTAAAAGTGTTTTTGGAGTTTATTATACTACTAGCACCCTGTTTTTTTCCTTTTAGCTTTTAGATCTTTGAAAGAAAAAAAAAAGAAGAAAAAAAAAAGAATTTTTATTTTTGTTCACTTTTATTTGTCCATGCTGTATAATGGCAGAGTCCTCTGAATATAATTTATTCTATTTCGAACTACGCATGCAGTATATGTGGCCTATTGCAGGAGGATATTTTGTAAATGTAGATTTTGTTGTATTAGGTCACCCTAGTAATAAGAGGAAAGGGGATTCATACCCCTTTTGGTGGAACAAATACTGCAATAAATTTTCTACTTCTCTTTGTCACTTGTCTGCTCAAAGTGTTAATCTGATTTTATTTGCAAATAATTTAAGTATGACAGGACCTTGGCATTGCCACTGAATCAAAGATTATCCTTGCTTCTTGTGTTGTAAATGTTGCACAATAACAATCAGCCAATTTTATAGAGCAAATTCGAATGGCTGCAATCAGTTCCAAAACAGGAATTTCCAGGTTCCACTTTATAGAAATGTCAAGAAAAGTCAAGAACAGTTATTGTGGCAGAGAAGACGATGTCAACAGTGTGTTTTGGGCTGCAGTGAAAAGTTCTGTAGCTCACAGTCTGAAATAGCTTTGGTATGCCCCCAGAATTTCTGAAAAAAAAAAAAAACTTTTAACCTTTATTTTGAACCTGTTCTACGTGAGAGCCACTGACTGCAAGACGACCCAATTCCTTCTGTCTACGCATGAACGCAAGAATGTTTCTATATAGATAGATAGAAAAAAGTAACTGTCAAACGTGGCATTTTCGTAGTGTTAATTGCTATTGTAGGTTTATTGATGTGATGTTGTCTAAGTGGCGTTCAACGTCTGCATCAGACGGTACTAAACTATGAATACGCAACAGACCGAACATTTTATCATATTATGTGATTTAATCAGTGGTTTTGATGATAAAAGGTTTCCCATTCGCCACACGTAGGCTTTCCTCCATGCGAACGCAAAACAACTGAGGTATGGTGTTCTTCTTGGTTGGTTCTAAATCATTGTGGCTGGTGTGGTGAATTGTTTTTGGACTAAGAGGCTCTCCGTAGTCCGTCCCTGTTTGAACGTCACTTTCGTCGGTTGGATTCTATGCTTTGGCGGTTTTTATGAGTCTTCTGTGCGATTTATAAAACATTACTTTTCAGCTGGGAGAAAATGGACCGGTATGTTTTGAATAAGATTAAAAAGCCAGTTAACGCTTGTTGTTTAGTCAAAAGCAGTAAGCAGTCAAAGACGCAGCTGCATTTATTTTTAACGAAAACTAGAGTAATAGTTTGCTGAATTGTGTTTTGTTTGGCACTGCTAGCTAACGATAGCTAGTTGTGGAGTTTGATACAATCAGTTACATGTGAGCTAAGTTAACGTTATTTTACATTAGATGGCAATTTAATTGTCCGTTCTAATTTTTGACTTTTTGTGCTTTAACCATGAACAAAGATAATTCCGCATATGGTTTTTCCGAGTTCTTAAACAACCACAAATTATCAACTCACAAATAGCTAGCTAAGTAACGTTAACGTTAACATGAAGTTACGTTTTTTGGCTTTAACGCTACTCTAGCTGTAGTCACGTCCAGAAATGTCGCTAACTACCTGACGTTTTATAAATTTGAATTCTGAAGGAGCTAGCCAATGCTACTGTACAACAATCTTGTTCAACAATGCCTGTTTATTTTTATATACATTTCTGCACAGTGGAAGAATGAGTCGAGCATCTAATCGGCTATCGGAGCTGCCTATGCGTGTGGCAGATAGCAACAGGATGAGCATGGTGTATACCACACCTCAAAGGTTGGTTTACAGTAAAACTTGAAGCATGACATTATAGGCAGTATTTTATCATTTAATTCAGATAATGTAACCGACTTATTGCTTTCTTATGTCTGCATGTTGTTAAGCTTTGTTTTAGTCAAACTGTGAGTCCTAGTGAGACCAAAAGGTAATGTTGGCTTTTACTAAACAACAGTAACGTTAAAAGGCAAACGTAGAGAAGTGAAAAACTACTTTAGCAACTAATGTTAACGTCAGTGGAATCTAAGTTACAGCTTAAGCCAATGTTGTAATGGGGCCTGATGGTCAGAGCTTCTGTATTTCAGTGTTGAGGTAAGGCTGATGTTCATCAAAATTGTCTTGTCAACAAAAATATAAAAATGTATCATTCTAAACGTTTTCAGACAGCGCCAACATACACTATACCTTATGTTATATCACCATAATTTGGAACTAGTAAGAACTTTGGCTGCACTATTTGCATTCCGGATATCAAGGACATACAAGTATCCCCTTTTACAAAACAGACTATCTTCATTCTTGAAGTTTTTAACTAATTTGACTTACACCATGTATTGGGGCCCAGAATGTTCATAGTTCTTTCTGGTAACTCTTTACACACCCACATAGCAAGAGTAAACTACTTTACTCCTGCATTCTTTGTTATATAAGATTGTTGTTAAGGTACTACAGTAAGACCACTCAGTTAAACTCCCCCACTCTGTTAATCTTGGAGTGACAATTTTATGTACAGCCATTACTTGTGATTTAATATGATGACTCAATGAAGAAAGAAATTAAATATTATAGAAATTGAATTTGGGCCTTTTAAAGAAGTTTGTTAAAAGGAAGAAGCCAGTATATCCTAATTTTTTCCTCTAACAGCCAAATTTAACTGCTAAGTAACTATGCTTTTACACTGCTCCCTTTTGTTTCTAATGGAGAATCCTGTTTCCTTTTTTCTCTCATCATTACTGGATGTGATTTACAAATCTACCTACATGACTGCTGACAATAAACTATGGTTTAATTCTTTACAGTAAACAGCCTTCATTTGGAAAGCTCAACATACCCAAGCCTCAGTCTGTGAACTCAGAAAGGAGGACCAGCTTCTTTGGTGCTCGGTATGTAAGTTCTACAAAGCAGACTAGACAAGAGATACTGACTGGCATGTCATATCTTACACTGGGAAACTTAGGGCTCAATAATTTCACTACACTAGAGAGGTTAACAAGGACCTGCCCTTTTCCACTAAATGAATTTTTTATTGACAGATAGACAGGGTATTTTTAGTTTCCCTTCTCCAGCAATAAAAGTGGTAGCTAATCCACAAATGTTGTGTTGCAAGTCAATATTGTGAACTTGTGACTGCAGGACCAGTGGAGCTGGCTTGGCTCGCAACAGTGTTTTGGGAGGGTTTGGAGGAGCTGAGAAAATCAAGGATGTCAGACCTCTGCATGATAAGGCCTTTGTTCAGCAATGTATCAGACAGCTGCAAGAGGTATGGAAACTTTTCTCACTTATTGTTCAATTTAATGTAGTTGGAGGAAAAGCAGGCCTGGCCTGCAAGATCTGTTAACACCAATTAATTCATTTGGTAGACCCGCTGAGTACTGCAGCAAACCTTCTACACCCTCCTGTCTTCAGACCTTTGTGTTTCTAATGCAAAGATCTCAAGGCCTGACAAACACATATCCTGCCCATTTGTGCTTCATCACAAAGCTTTATGGTTCTATTCAGCCTTTTTTTATTATTCATTCACTATTATTTCATTACATTTCATTACATTACATATTATTACATTCACTACTATTTATTTATTTATTTTATTTGTTTGTATGTTTAATTACTTAATTGCTTGCTTGCTTATTTATTTATTTATTTAATGATTTATTTCACATCTTTGTAGTTCCTGACAGAAAAGGGCTTTCCAGGATCTGTGTCAACCAAGACCCTTCAGTCTCCCTCAAGCAAGGAGTTCCTTAAGATGTTTGAGTTCATCTACAGCCAGCTGGACCCAACCTTTCACATGCCAACCTCAAAAGTAGAGGAGGAAGTGCCGCATATCCTAAAAGACCTTGGGTAGCTTGCTCTTTGTTTAATATTAAGAATGTTTTCATTATTGGCCACAGTATACAAATTCAGCAGGATAATCTGCCATAAACTCAAAAAGGCATTCCCTATTGCTGAACCCTGCAAATATAAAATAGAAGATGGAAAATAGATAGAAAATAGAAGTGGACTGATGTACTTTTAACCCTACAACACATAACATCAATATGTTTCTTTATTTGTATTTTGGGTATTCTTGTTTTAAGATAGAATTGACATGCACCACGTTTCTTTAATAAACTATGTAATCAGTGAGGATCCATCAGAAACAGTCTCAATGAGCCTCCATTTTCTCCCACAATTTAAAAACCCAGAATTTGCTGACTGTCTTTGTTTCTGTCTCTGTTTCTCTGTCTGTCTCTGTTTCTAAAGGTATCCATTTGCTCTCTCTAAGAGCTCAATGTATTCTGTTGGAGCTCCACATACCTGGCCACAAGTGCTGGGGTCTCTCATCTGGCTAATTGACACTGTCAAGGTGAGGAGCAAATGACATTTTCTCATAGAAATCGTGGAATTGGAGCAACTTAACAAGAAAGTAGCCTAATCACACTAATCTAAATGGAGCCCTATTTTTTTTTTGGTGCTGCTGGTGTAGTTTATGTGATTAGTGAAGAAATATGAAATTGATTTAAAACTATGTGTTGTATGTTTGTCAGATCTACTGGTGTATGAGTAAACAGGAGCTGCTGTTCAGTGATTTCTCTGAAGACAACATCAGTATTGAAGAAGGTGCTGAATACAACAAGGTACAGTGGCTGCAGCCTTAAGCGGCGTTCATGTTATTGTGGAAAATACATTTTGTGGAATACATGGTGGAATGTCAGCCGGCGGATAAATCCGCCAATTTTGTGACAAAGACATGATTTTACTGATGTGATATACAGACGGTTAGCTGCAGACTTTGCTGCTATGTTTAGCTTGTTTATAGCAATTTAGCTAATGTCAGTTTGTCACTATGGCGCAAGAGCGCTATACAAAGCTTTGCGCATACATACATACATACATTACAATTACATACAGTAAATGAGAAAATATGGGGCATTCAGACATGTCAACAGGACATACATCTGTCACTGGGATAAAACCTGAAACCTTTGATTATGAAACGGAAAGGTCTAACCAAATTCCAAGCTAATTAGCTATTCCATATGTTCTCTCTCTGTATGGTTATGTGTGGATCTATAGCACAGTACTAGGATGTTTGTCACACTTGTTTTTCTCTGATAATAATACCAAACTGTATGTAATTATAATGTAACACAGCTGCCACACACGTTCTCGTTCTTTGTCATGCCGTACTCATATCATTAATGTTTTTCTCCTTCACATGTCTGTCTGTTTTTCTCTTACTTATTTCACTTTGTTAATGCAGCTCTTCCTAGATTACACAGCTGAGACTTATGCCAAGTTCATGCAGGGAGCTGACACATTTGAAGATGAAGATGAGGCATACCTCGCTAAATTAAGTAAGCGGCACATCTGTGTCTGAAAATTATTTATTGATTGATTCATTGATTCAGGCACCTTGTAATTGAATGTGAATCAGTGTCATAAGGTTTGCCTGCACAGAACAGTGAACAGTAGTTAAAAATTCTCTGAATATTTTACTAATGCTGCATGCTTTGTTTTTACAGCCCTTTGAGGCATACTTTGACATTGACATTGGGCTATAAAAGATTTTGACTTGACTTGACCAGAGAACAAAAGTTGTCCTCATGAAATAGTTGCTAATTCACAGTTCACTTTCTTAGGGGAAAAAGGAGTTTCTATTGATATCAAATTAGCTTCCAGCAGTTTTTATATTGATATGAATTAAATGTTGTGTGGAACCAGAAATTATTAGAAGTAGAAGTTTTATGTTTGCGTGTCTGTGTCCATCTTCATTAGAAAAGCTTTACAACGTTGATGAGGCCCTGCTGGCCTCAATGGAAGAGAAACACAGAATACTATGTGACGAGGTGGAACGACTGGAGAAGGACAGCCAAACGGTTAGAAACCTCATTTTTAAATTCACACATTTTAATTAAAGGACCATATCAGTGATTTTACATAGCCTAATATCTACAAAATTCTTATACCTATCATTTCTGTTTATCTTTTCCCAAATCAAGCAGTCTTTTTTTAGAACTCCAATCTCAAAATATTTTCAACCTTCAGACTATTATGAACATGAAACATCTTTTTCATTGTAAGCAACAATGAAATGGAATAACAATTCTCAAGACAGGTGTATTGAAGAGCCTAACATCTTCTGCTCAATAGGACCGTCTGATGACCAAGAGGATGGAGAAAGTGAAGCTGCAGACAGACCTCAAAAAGCTCCAGAGTTATCTCAGCAGCCTGGAGTCCTTTAAAGCAAACCTGGAGAGCAAATCCACAGAACTGAACGAAGAGCTGGAGGCTACTGGTAAATTGGGCAAAATAAGAGCTCAGTCAACTCAAGCAGTTAGCCTCTTCCTTGGCAGAACACACAGATTCCCGGGATTCCAATTCCAATCACAGTGAAGTCTTACGTGTTTAATAGTTTGCTCTATATGTTTCATACTATGGATTTGCACCCAAAATCCACTGTAGGCCTGTATTTGCTGGGTCTCCACACTACGAGTGCTATGTATTGGTTAATGGCACTCCTATCTTGGCTGAGATTCAGTCTCGGTCTGGCTCTCTGGTTAAAAACCTTCAACTTCTCTATTTTTAAGTAATTATCCAAAATATGTCAGCATTCACAGTGAGAATAGCTAAGAGACATTATTAGGCATGTGTTTGCTTTTCCCAGCAAATCAAACCAGGGACTGGAATTTAATTCATTTAATGTCTTTCTGTTTCTGCAGGCCAGCATCTGGAGTCTCTGAAACAGGAGCAGGAGAGACTACAGCACCTCCTGCAGAACCAGAAGTTCACTCCAGCTGATGTAGAGCGGATCAACAGGGAGAAGAGGGAACTCCAACAAACTATTTCCAGTCTTGCCAAGCCCCTCGAGGAAGCAGAGCAGCATAAGTGGTGTGAAGAGATGACCCTGGCCGGAATGAAAGAAAAAGTATGTATACTTCATTTATAAACCAGGAAGAGCAACATTGTGCGATTTGTTCAGCAATGTATTGATGCACAGGCTGTGATACATTTGTGTATGATGCAGGATTCATGGGATATTTGATAATATCACAAACACTAGAATAAGAAAATGCTTGTGATGAAACAAGTCTGCATGATGCTAGTTGTTTCTTCCTTAATTTGAAGGACTAAATGAATAAGGGATTAAATGAAGAAAGATACATTTCATCTAGATTAACAATATTTTTTTCATTTCAGTGATGTACATTTTGACCATTGAATTAATTTTTCCTTTTCTCCCTTCTGCCCCCGCTCTGTCATCTAACCCCACCTCAGGCGGCATTGAAGCTAGTAGAGTACAACAAGCTGGCGCGTAAGTTGAAGCTGATACCAATGTCTGCAGAGAATGCCTGTGGGCATGATTTTGAAATTAGGACCATCTCAGAATATGGACCTGGCACCATGGTTCAGTATAAAACACAGATACAGGTACTAATTTTTTTTTGTTATTGCATGTAATTATATTTGTGTGCACTGTATATTTAAATGTTTATATCATCATGAACTGCGTGTTTAGATGCCCCTGAGGAAGCTGATCAGTGATGTGGAGGAAGAGAACAGTCGACTGACCAACATGAAGCTAAGTCTGGAGGAGTCTGTCGAGCAGGTAATAATGCAGTAATTACTTTGCACTTTTTTTCCTACCTCAGTTATTGTTGATCACGACATATCTTGCCCTAGGACACACATTTCGTAATAATTCTTTAAGCAATAGTTACAATGTCTAATTGAGATGCCATGCTTTTCCTTTTTACATCATATCCTTTTTAGGATATGAGGAATAATAACATGCAGCTGATATATGTTAGTCTGGTATTATTAGGGTATTTGGTTGTATTTTGGCACATGCTTAACTGTGTGTGTGTGTCCTTGTGTCCAGGTGAATTCTAACATCTTAGACAAGTCCAATGACCTGAAGCAGCTGAGAGAGCAGATTCGCAGGCTGGATGAACAATTGGAGCATGACATGCAGGTATAGCACATGTAGTATTGTGTAATCCTTTGGTATAGACATCCCCAGTAGCTGTACCATACTGATGATTGCATACAGTACACATGAAGAGATTTTCTATCTATTACGCTAAATGTCAATGGTTGTAATATCTGTAGGAGAGGTTTGCCCAAGACATCTTCGAATACTGGGTTTTGGGAAAGTCTGCTCAATGACATTGAGCAGATTTTGAAACAGCTACATTATCACCACCATTGTGTTAGAAAGATCCAAACCACGACAGCTCTTAAGTGTTGCTGCAAAACTGCAGCGCATCTGTATTTAAGTCAGTGTTTCAAAAATGTGTTGCTCGGGACACATCCATATGATAGAATGGTTCTGGTAAAATTCAGGCCCTGTGCAGTATTTCAGCTTTCTCCAGCACTGGGCTCCTCTGGATGCAGATCTCAGTTGTTGTTTGTGGAATCTGTTAGAGCTGTTTTCTCAGTTTAGGGGTCGCAGCCCCAGAGTGCTCCTTTCACCACTGGGACCACTTTGGACTTCACTCTCCACATCCTCTCCAGTTCCTCTTTCAGTTCTTGGGAGTTCTCCAGCTTCTCATATTCCTTCTTGGTGTTGCTGTCACTGGGAATTGCTACATCTATCACCACTGCTGTTTTCAGCTCTTTGTTCATTACCATAGTTCACTCTATCATAATGATTAATAACCTGCTCTTCCCTCAGGAGTATTTCCAAGTACTTGGACTGCACACTGACACCCATTTTTAAAAAGTGATTATGCACTCAGTTTGAGCTGTTCTCCACCTTCTGTGCTGGTTTTAAAAAAAAAAAAGATAAATAAATAAAAAAGTGGGTGTGAAGCTGAATTTTTTTCTGACACCTCATGCAGTTTAGATTAAGCTAACAGGAATGGCCAACTGCTTCATCCTGGAGAAAGTTAAATCATTGCAAGATAAGGATGGCATCGCACTGCCTGTGTTCTTAAATTGTAGGAAAGAATTCCGTACTGTAAATCATGACCATCTTCATCAGTTATCCACTTTCAGCTATTCATTGGAAATAGTGGAAACTGGATAACTATTTGCAGTTGTTAATAGTTATAAATAACGATGCTTATAATATTCCTTTGCAGACAGAACTCAACCTATCAGAGTAAATGACCACCAACTGATGCCCCCCAGCTCCTCTACTGGGTGCCACTGCTCCGTCCTGGGGCCACTTTGTTTTTTTTCTTTCCATGTGTGGCCTAGTGTCGGGGTCAAAATATATGCCAGTACTACTGTAAAGTATATGCAGTCACTCGAGGAGTCACAAGTGGGAATGGCATGCTAGCAGTCTGTATGTTTCAATCTTGTCAGTCTGTTAGTCCTTTAAATCATCATCATCTTTGTTAGGGTTTACTCTTTGATCTGTGTGCTTTGCTCACTATGATTTGAAAATGTTATACTTTGGCTTTTTCAGTAGGGCTCATCTTGGTATGTGTGCTTGTTCTTTGTGAACATGTATATATGCTCATGTATTTCACTATCTGCTCAAATCATGACTAGCTCTTCTATGCTAGTCATGGATTTTATCATGTGTACACACATTCTAGGTAGTTGAACTAAAATGTCCTTTAGAAAACATTGACATTACATCTACAGATTTCTCATGCATGCTACATTATTTGTGTGTGTGTGTGTGTGTGTGTGTGTGTGTGTGTGTGTGTGTAGGAGCTAGCACATGAGGAACAGAAGTGGGCGGCAGAGGTGGATTCAGTGGAGAATCACCAGAAAGTTCTACAGAAGAAGGTTAACCAGGGATACGATGAGGCCATGCAACAACTGAAGGCAGCGCAGCAACAGTAAATTTTTTTTCTCTCATCCTTGAGTGTTATAGCATTAGTGGGGAGGATACCCCCAGAATTAGTAAGAGTTATTATTCCCTACAAAACGTAACAATATAAAAAAGTTAAAATTTTATGTACAGACACGTGCCCAGTGTCCAGCTATGCTCTGTGCCTCCATAAAGAGCTCATGTATCATTGACACTTAGGATATTTGTTCATGCTTTTGTTACAAAATGCATAGCAAGCATTGAATATTACATTTCAAAACTTAACTGTAGCAAAAAAAGAGAAAAATTGCAGAGTATGAGGAAATTTGTTAATAGTCTTATATTCTAGTTTTTCATGCATATATAGTTGTTTGAATTTAGTACACTTTTTCCAAGCAGGTGCGAGATAATAGGACTCGTAATGTTGCGAGGCCCTCCAGACCCCAGTATGAACCAGTCTCTGTTTGTCTTGATAAAGTCAGTATTGTATTTTAGAAAAA
The DNA here is from genome assembly GCA_900302615.1 of Holocentrus rufus. Lineage (NCBI taxonomy): Eukaryota > Metazoa > Chordata > Actinopteri > Holocentriformes > Holocentridae > Holocentrus > Holocentrus rufus. The sequence goes on along the minus strand of OMLF01021313.1, from coordinate 14,553 downwards.
GAGATTAACTTAGGAGCCTCTGTTCTCTAGGTACCACCTTGTGCTGCAGGAGACCAAGGAGGAGAGGCGAACAGTAGCCAACAACCTCGCATCGGTCTTCACCACTGCTACCAACCACTTGACGATTGCTGAGGTACAAATTTATTTAACTTGCCAAAAAATTAAACATTAAAAAAAGATACTTGAAGGTATAGGACTCTTGTGAATGCTAGGGTTAAATTTGTGGCAGTGCTCAAACATGTCCCCCCTGCACAAGCATGTCACAAACACAGGGCTAAATATATTGACATGTCTGCTGTGTACCTCATTGTGGTTTGGCAGGATCAGTGCAGCTATCATTAACTTATCAAAACACTGGAAATATCTGGAAGTTTAAACGTTTTAATAATGACATGACTTATTTAGATGATCCAGTTAAAGGTACAGTGTCTAATTTACTTCCTCAAAGCTTTCAAAATAGCCAGGCCAGTCTGGCTGCTTTGTTTTTGTTTTGGGGAAAATACACCCAGTTCCCTCCTTAACACACTTAACGTTTGCCAGGCTGATGCTCACTGCATGAGGTAGCGCTACTCTAGATTAGCGTCTCGTGTTAGCCCGGCTAACACATACACATTTCAAGTTCTTGAGTGCCTGCAGTTGTTCAGTCAGTTTGGATTAACGTTTTAATATTCAACTAACCACATCCATGGAACTAATGATCAGCTTTTATATTTATTGTTCAGGTAAGTAACATAATTTTGTGTTGCTACCCTTAGCCATACATTGCTAGCTAAATGCTGTTATACTACTATTTGTCCTTTGCTCTCACCTTACGCATAAATATGTGTCAAGCAGTAATGTCAAAACAAATTGTTGCTGTTAGAGCAGGGCATCATGATGTGTAGCTTAGAATATATTTGCATTGTTTCCTATGGCTTTTGCGTGGCCTGATTCTTGTAGCTCCTTTAAACATTTCTAATCTTATTCATTAACCTAACCTGTGTACTTGTCAATTTTTCCTCTTCATGATTCCTGCTTACTACTATGAATGACTTCAGGCATTTTGGTTTGCCTGATATCGTTACTGACTTGATTATTTATTGATTTACCTGCAAAATTTAATAGTTGTTCAGGGAAAAATACTAGAACATTATAAGCATGGTTCTGACCAGACAATGCTCAGCACACAGGTTCACTCCTCTTTTGGCTCACCTTTGGCTCTTGTGGTTCTTAAACAGAAGTGTCTGGAGGATCTGCACAGCAGAGTGCAGCATGTCTGTGCCAAGGCAACAGAGGAGGATGAGGCTGCTCTACAGAAGCTCCGGGAAATGATGAAGACCTTCATGTCCAAGGCGAACAGTTTATAGGATGTGCCATTCTGATGGAGACCTAACATGGTGTGATTTTAGGGGTTTTGAGAGGGTTAAGGATCTCCCTTGTAAGATTTATTTAGGCCATTTTCTTGTTGGAAAAAGTAAAACAAAATCTGGAATAAGATTGTGTCGCTCCCTTTTATGCAACTACATCAATCCACTGTTGGCTTCATCTGTGATTTTTCATGGACTGAAGACATTTTTTCCCAGTAAAATTGACTCCCAAAGGACTCATAGTGTACCATGATGTAAAAAAAACAAAATAACTAACTGATCTGCTCGAGAACAAAGTCCTGAGTGAAGTGGGAATTAGTCTTTTTCATTTTCTTAATAAAATGTATTTTTGACTTTATATTTGAAGACTCGCGCCACAGTGTTTTTCCAGTTATTTAAATCTTAAAAAAAAGGGGGGGGGGGGC